>JARHVA010003764.1:0-255000 GCA_037957365.1 Torreya grandis | reverse complement strand
AAGCATAGGTAAAAATTTCAAAAAATATTCAATATTATGTACATGACACTAGTGGAAAAACTAGGACTCTAACATATATGCTAGTGTCCATAGGGTGATTTAGTGTTGATTTTTATGATTTAGTGATAAAACTTTAGTGAGTGGGAGTATACACAAAAACAATGGATAATAATGTTTCCCAAGGTTTAATTTATTAAATAGTTATTTAAAATGTAAATTTCTTAGTTGTTATAATTATTAATGCATTACTAAAAATGTATGAAAAATGTGTGTTATATTATCCAGTTGATCAATAGGGAAAGGGATGTTGAGGGTTAATTGGAAAATAAAAAATAATTAAAATGTTGATGTATATTTTAATATTTTGATTGGTCCTCCCTTGGCACATTTTTATTTGGTTGACCATCTAATAAAAATGAACCCAACCATGTGTGCCAACAGTCTAGATAATTTTAAAGAAACACGCCTATCATTTGATGTTTGGATGACACCTTATCTATGATATCATACTTCAATATTATACATAATAAGAGTTTCTCAAAAAATATGGACATCCATAAATGCATAATGAAAAAGGGATTTTGTCATACATTATAAGAAATTCATTGATGGGTATGAAAAATGTGGAACCATGATAAATCCAAGTAAATTTTTTGGAAAAATGCCTAAAAAAAAATTGGTATTATTGAATGTGATGATTTTAGCATAAATGATGTTCTTGATGAGGCTATAATATTTTTCAATTAAATTCCTTAACCAAAATCATCACATGGAATGCCATGTTTTTAGTATATGCATAAAATTAATTTGTTCAAAATTCCTTTAATTAATTTAAGAAAAATAATTTGGTATGTGTTGTGATTTTTATTAGCCTTCATTATCCCTACACATGCTAGGTTACAAAATAAAAATAAAAGGACACTCAAACATTACTACACTGACATATCACTTAAGCTCGAGGACATAAGCACTCACCCAAGGCATAAAAAGATAATAAAAATTATCCCATTGATATATAAATACTAAATGAATATATAAAGCTTGTGAAAATGAAGACAATTCAAACCCTAACAAATAACTAAACACATAAAACATAAATTTAAAATAACATTATCTATACTAATCAATAAGTATTTACAACAATGTAATATTCCATGTACATGACCTACATTACATAAATGATTACAAGAAATCACACTAAAAGTCATAAACAATCATTACATAAGCCTTTCATGACTAAATACATTCACTAAACCCTAAGTTTGATCCTGAAGTCTCTCTTCACCTATTAAAAAAGTTGATAAAAAATGTCACAAATGAGAGATTGAGGGTCCTATTTATAGGTTTCCCAAACCCCCTTGTCCCCTATAGATATCATATTCTCAATATCCATCTATCAATTCTAATAACTATTTTCACATATTCTTGGAGTATGTTGTTACCCAAGCTAAATCTCGAGCCATCCATGTGATCATTCATTTGGTGTTTGGCACCTATGGTATTTATGTTTCTTTAAGATCCATATATTGTTAATTTTTTCCTATCATTATTATCTAAAAGTGTGTTTTCCATATACCATGCACTAGGTGTCATTATTTTACTGCACAACACATTCCTTGTGTGACATCCTTTATTATAGTTTACAAGATAGCCTGGTATTAATGAGTTTGTCTCATACATACACTTTTATAATTATTGTTATTTTATGTTAGCTTTAGTATCAAAAATTTAGGGTCAACATTAAATCATACTTCACCTATTGTGTGTCCTTAGATAATCAATTTTGACTCCTCTTGGGTTGTACTTTTAGATATTTCACAAAATACCCCTTATCCTTTTACTCAAATGCATTACATGCAATAATTTCATGTCTAATGGCCATCTTAAACTTTTGTGAATTTACCTTCGTAATTTGTATCTCTTCAATTTATTTTCATTTTTAATTTTATACTTTCTCAAAATTGTCTACCTCATTTTTAAATTGTGTAGTACCATTATGCATGTTTTTCTCCCTACTCAACACTTCTCCATATAAATATCCAAATATTTCTTCCAATGAAGAACATTTATTTTTGGCCATGGAGTTATAGTTAATAAACTAACTCATTTTATTTTTCTTCTCCATCATATCTAATTCTTCTACCTATTTTAGGAATGTTATGACTACTATGATCTAAATAACATAAAGCAATGAATATTCAGATTTTATAAAATAGGGATTTAATCATATACAAATAAATGTAAAAGGGCAAAATGAAGTTCATTTACTATATGTAAAAAAAATTAAAGAGAGATACACTTAGCTTAATTTTGATTTTGGTAAATCACTATGTTCGTCATTGCCCCCAAAATGGCTCTGTGTCTACTTTGTAGTTTCTCAAATCAGGAAATAATATATCAACCCCTACTCATACATTTCCATTAAAGTTTAGACCCCTAAAGTGATTAGTATTATCTAAGTTATACATGTATTATCTTAAATGAGTGTGCAAGTTTATTACACCTTAGATCATTATGCTTTCACCAAGAGATACCTCATATGTGAACATTCATATTTATTATTATGTGTTGATCCATGTTTTTATTCTCCTTCCTTTGAAACCCTGATCAAAATTCATAAATAACATGAACCTTGAAAAATGGGTTGGATAGCCCTAACCACTCCCCCAAAAGTGGCTATGTTTTTCCTACATC
This sequence comes from Torreya grandis, assembly GCA_037957365.1. Classification (NCBI taxonomy): domain Eukaryota; kingdom Viridiplantae; phylum Streptophyta; class Pinopsida; order Cupressales; family Taxaceae; genus Torreya; species Torreya grandis. The sequence goes on along the minus strand of JARHVA010003764.1, from coordinate 252,306 downwards.
TCAATATTCCAAAGTGGGAACAAATCACATGTATTTCTCCCACCTCTATGTATGTATGCAATATGATGATCAATATCATATATAATGAAATATTTATATTTTTACCCTTGGCACAAAGAATCTTTGATTTGAATTTTTATTTAGACTTAGCTCTATGAATTATCCTTTTAAGGGTTTTCAAATGTACAAATTATTTTATTGTGATAATTTCTCAAGAGAGTGTTAATTGATTTCTCAATGTTATTGTAAAATAGTGACCTAGTGACCCATTGAGTATGATCTTAGGATGTATTTATATTTACAATCGATTTAAATACTAAAATATGATTTATATAACATCTCATTCTTGTATGCTTGAAAAATACCTATCATGGCTCTACCCTTTGGTCTTATACCTTTCTACTGTTGAAAGTCTCACATTCACCATCTCATTAAGCCTAATTACTTATCTTAGGGTCTAAACCTATTAATTATTATGATCCATATCCCCTACATATTAAAAAAATCTTAAAACCTAATATATATCCTTCATTATCAGTTTCACATCCTTAGTGGCTTCCTAACCTAACAAACACACGTGTTCCACAAAGGGGCACTTACATTGATGTAAGTGTCTATATTATTATCAAATTTTTAGTCCTAAACATTAATATAATTTAAAAATATTTCAAATCATATGGTTTGGCTCATTTTTTTATTTAACCCTTTTGTAAGATATTTTCAGAAGGTGTTGTATAAATAAAAATCTAAGCATACTCATTATTCATCTAGCTAATACCAAGTAGACACTTATTCAAGATAAATCAATCAATTACACAACTAAATTATGTTTACCTATTCTTACCTATTTTCATATCACTTATAAGATTAATCATATTATAGGTTTAACTCATTCAAATAATAGCTCATGAATAATATTTGTCAAGATATAGGCTAGATCATTGCATTCCCTTGCATATAGTATATTGTACCCTTGTGTACACATAATTGACCACTTAAGGGAGAATTAAATATTTTTGAGGCCATTATTGGAGTATTAGATATGTATGTATCACTCATTAACAAAGGGGTCCTTGAGATTGACTTAACTCCATGATCCCACTATCCCCTTTTTGACAAGGTACAAAGACCTAAGGTGAAGAGTTAGGGTTTGATACATATGCAATCATCAAAAAAATTGTGAATATATATATTATAAAAAATTTAATATAAACCCAAGAAGTCTCTAGGTGGTTTCTTCACAATATAGTGAATATCTCATACGTGATAGTTACATCGAGATTCTAAAAAAAGTGTTGACATAAGTGTCTAGGCCTCCATAAACAATATTTATAGAATATGATGACTAGATCTTGATAACGTACCTACATGTTTCTACCTTTGAATTTATCAGATCTATCTACAAATTTCAAAATAATTTAAGCATTATCTCTTCATGTTTACACAATCAAATTAATTTTCTTACTTTAATTTGTATATTTATCATAACTCAACATTTTAATTAAGAATATTCATTTATCTAAGTTTTCAATTAATTGGACCAATCTATAATAATTTTATTAATCATTATTCATAAGTTATTATACCCCTTTAACCCTAAACCACACATCTAAAAAAGGGTTAAACATTTGGTGACCCTGACAACTATGTTATCCGATGAAACCATTATTTTCTCTGGGGTTTTTTAGCCTCCTATGGTTTCATAATTTATTTTATAAAATATTTTACAAAATATAAAATAAAAGTGCCCTCATGGAACCATTTATAAGATCAATAATAACCTATGACCAAGAAGAGGTATATTTATAAATCCATAGATATTGACCACAAATAATTTCAAATGTTACTAAGTGAACCAAATCAGGCATGTTTGACATGTTTCATAGTGAAATATACTCTAAATGTTCTAATAGTCACCATATCACTCCCATTATTATCCAATGGCCTATGTTGGGTTCCACATTCCTTACTATTATTAACCAAAATCATCACGTCATGGTGCTGGTCAACGTCTTCCTCTTCAAAAAAATACAAATACACACAAATGAAATATTCTTTTATTTAATCATGATTTTTATTTAAAATGTTCTCAAGGATATCATGAATTATTTAAAAACATCAAATAATGGGAATATTTGTCTATGGAAAACAATACAATTGCTTAATGATCTTAAATTTCAAAATAATGCACTTATTATTAATAATGAGCACTCCAATCTTCCATATTTTGATTGTGAAACTTTTTAAAATATTCACAAGGATATCATGGCTTGATTTCAAACTCAAAACAATACACAACTAGTGTTGGTTTTAACATTTATAAATAATTTGAAATTACCAAATTTCATAAGTTTTTTAAATGATGCGTCATTACCAAATATTCTAAAACTCCCAAATGAGATATCATTACCAAAGATTCCAAATTTTTACGTGATATACCAAAGGTTCCAAAGTTTTAACAAGATATAACATTACCAAAAGCTCTAAACATTTCAAGAAATGTAAATATCAAACAAAATGCTTATAATGGTGAAATGTCCATTACTCCTATGTTCTAAATAGATGGTGACTTAAAACCAATGATTACATTTTTTCAAACTTAAATAATTCATACTACCTATCTTATGTCTTTGATGAGTATTATAAGAGATCTCCAAAGTCATGTTTCACTTCTCAAAGTACAAATGGCATCCTATATTGTTACTAATAATGACATTATCCAAAATTAACCTCTTTCAAAAAAATTATTTCAATATCCTTATCCACAAAAGTTTATTATGCCATTGTTACCTTCCTTTTTTGGCCACATAGATCCTTTTAGACATATAATTAAATATGTACATTATTTTTAAAATTGTGTTAAAGATGAGTGAATATTGTTAAAATAATTCCATATGACCCTTACACATGAATCTTATGATTGGTTCTATATTTTACCAAATGATTCCTTAACTACATTCAAAAAACTAGAAGACATTTTCTTCTCAGCCTTTAATACACATAAGGTGTCAAAATTTACATAGAAACATTTTCAAAACTCAAAACAACATAATGATGATGACTCTTTTCAATATTATGTTATTTGATTTATAAATGAATCATGTTTTCCTTTCTCTACATTCTCTAATCTCTTTAATATCTTTCTTATCATTAATCTTGTTTTTTTATCTTTTGTTAATTTTCTCCATCGTTTGTTCTTCTATTTAACTCCCCTAGCTGTAGCATCTTATCCATCAAAAATTATCTTATTTTGGATCCTCTCTTTAGGATTCCCCTTTTACCTTTATCCATCCTATAGGTGCATGTCCCCTAGAGGAATTGACATCCACTTTGTATTTTATTTCCTTCCACCAAAAATAGGCAGATTAAAATAGGAAATTTTACAATAAATTTATCTTATGGTGTTTATAGATTTTTCTATTTCTTAGTGTTGAAAATTTTCCAACCAGATATTGTAAGGGGTATGATAAATGAATCTAATGTTGTTTCAAACCAATAATCCACTGCACATGTCCACAATTCTTCTATTTCTTCTATTTTTTGTAATTTTTCTATTATCTAGTTAATTGGTTTGTTAATTCATACTCTAGATCCTTTTTTATTCTAGATTCCTTACTCATTCATGATGATGTTGATGCTACAATTTTTGCACCACCATTTTCACCCCTAATCCTCCACCTTTGCCCTAGTGGTCGTGCACTAATATATAGGTAGATGGCCCTTTAGCAGGTGATCCTTATGACCTATGTCATATCTATTTTAAGACATCTAGTGTCAGTCTTTTGATTAATATTTTTTAGATGATCGACTAAGTTTTAAGGATGATTTAAGTTACATCTATTTTAACACATCTAGTGCATTGTGCTAGTTTGACTTGTTGATGCATTACTAAAATTATTGGAGTATTAATTTTTACATTGTAAAAATGTCTAGGGCCCTTATAAGAATCATGATAATAGTAAAAAAATCTCTAAAACACATAATTTTCTTTATGGTTATCAAATCTAGTTTCCCAGTTAGGGAAAGAAGAAGTCTAGTTTCCAAGGAATATGAGAAAAGTAATTAATTTAGAAAGTCAATCTCATAGTCATTCTTAACATGGTAGAAAAAGATGCTTTCATTAATTTTAATTTTATAACCATTTGTTTTGTCCAATTAGAAATAAATAATCGATCAAAAGTGATAAAGTGAAAATAATCATTTTAATAGTCATTCTAACATGGTAGTAAAAGATATTTTCATTAATTTGAAATTTATAAGTGTTTAATATCATTTGAAAGAATGAGAGAAAAAATAAAAATAATTTTTAAATTAATTAAAATTTCATTGAAATAAAACAACTCATTAAAAAATGAATAAAAAAATAAATGAAATGAAAAACATTTAAAAATAAAAATTTCAAAATCATATACAAATTATTTAATAACCATTTGGAGATAATTGACCATTCAAAAATGTGGGTATTGAAAAATAAAATATCCATTTGTGTGTGTCCTGAAAAGCAAAATATAATTTGGAAATTAAAACATCGTTAGAAAAAAAGTAGGCTTAGTTGTAAAAATGTAGGCTTAACTATAATAGTGATTTCAACATTAGGGAAGGCTTAGGTTCATGCTCAGGTTCAAACTGAGGCTAATGCTAAGGTTGAGCTATGGATAGAGGATGAGGAGAAAGGGAAGAGATAATACCTTGCCCATGGAAGCTGAGTATCTGTTATAATGGGTATCAAATCACTAATCAACTTAGCTGAATGTATCATTGAATGAGATTTTCTATTGTTGCTACTAAACAAGTGTTTTATTTTTGAGGATCAATGCATCACTCCTGTAATTTAGATGTGTTTTTTTATTTTTTCTTTTAATATGAATTTTTTAATGATATTTTATTTATTTTTTAAGGGTCATCTTTTGTGATTGTTTTCTATTTGTCTCTGAGTTTTTTTTTTTTCAGCATGGCCATGCTGGTAATTTTATTTGTATTTTCTATTATTTTATTTCCTTTTGTTTTTTGTCTAGGTTGTTTAGCTTTTTAGGGTTGGTTACATGGGAGGTAGAAGAATAGATGAGGGAATGACTAGGAGGTGGGAGAATAGAGTTGGACACACTAATACTACTCTTTCTAGGTAATAAACTATTTTTTATGATTTTTAGATATCTTTACTAATCATAAGCATATGGGTATCTTCATAACATATATTTTTATATATCATAGATGACCAAAATGTTGATTGGCCACCCAAAGAATCTCCAAACAACACATGAAATCATTTCACATTAATTAGAACAAATAGAAACCCAAATTTTAGAGTTTGAGTCTAGCTAGCTCATGACTTCTTTCTTAGTATATTAATCCATGCTAAGAAATTTTATTGTTATATTGATATCTATTAAGAAATCATTGTAAAAATACTCATTTGGGTAATCAGGAAAATAGTATGGATTTTTTTCTATCAATTTTTGCTGATAATTATTTTAAGAGTTTTCTATGGGTTTTTATTTTATCAATTTTTGTTGAGAATTGTTTTAATATTTTTATATTTGGGTATAAATAAAAGATATGGGGTGGGGTATTTCAAATGGCATGCTCTTCCTAGAAGCTTATTTTTCTTGGTGGGGTTGTGGCATTTGTGAAGTAGTATTTGGAAATATGTATCCAATCCAAAGTCTCAAGTCTCATAGGGTTAGGATATGGCATCACCTACCTAGGGTCATTAGACATATTGATTATTTAGAGGTATACATCATAGTTATAAGATCTTTTTTGGATAGTGGAAAACTAGTGAAAGGAATAAAATCTTCATCCTCAATGTATTAGATACAGAGATAGAAATTGCCAATGCCATTAAGAAGAAGCCATCTTTACCTCTGTCATTAGTGTGTACATATGGGTGAGGGTGATTCCTCCAAATATTAAGTGCAATGTTTGGGTGATTCCTTTAGCTTTGGTGTATAAATGTTGCAGGATAGAGCCAATGAACTAGGATAAATTGGAAGAGAGTTATCATGGTGTTGTAGCATTTGATTCAATGATGACTTAAACTCTATAGCATTAGGGAAAGCTAACCCACAATCTAACCTAACATTTAAGTCTACCCCAAGGTATGAGATTAAGACACTATATGCTCTACTACTTGAATATAAGTATGATTAACATGATACATTTTGGATCCCCCTCAACTACATATATGATCATAGATTGAAAAATAAATAAATATAACATAATCAAAATAATTAAACATGAAAATAAATAAATAAATGTGATGATGTTTACTATACATTTTACTTTTCAAGATGTTTATTTGTTTTTATTGATATAAGTGAATGTAGGATATTGAATCCTACATGGGGATATATGATCAATCAAAGTTCACAAAAGAGGATATAGATTCATTAATTTAAACTTATTTTTCTATATTCTATGTATCACATTGACAACCTTGGATTACATCTGTATTATTAAATTTTTTTCTAGGTAAATCTCCAAGAAGAATACAATGCTACATTATAAAAGACTTTAAATGCATATATGTATTTAATATTTTTGTGCCTTTCGACATTGTCTCATTCTTTTATTGAGACTCAGTGAAATCAAAGTTGGTAGCTTGTAATGTACAATAATGATATTAATATAAAAAAATGTTGGAGGGGTTAAAATCCTCTTAGCCCAAAGGAATGGGTGTTGGTCATGGTCATTCTTGAAGGCTTTGTGTTCTTTTAAATACTAAAAGGGATGGCCAATGGGCAATGGTCATTATTTAAGGTGGTGTTGTGTCCATTTTTGGGAATTTTTAAAAGTTTTATAAATTTTGATTTTTTATTAAAAATATATTTTTAACATATCAAATAAATTATTAAATATTCAATATTAATAAACAATACATTACTATATGTTGATGCTTCAAAATGTACCATAGGTGCTCTTCAGTGTTGATGAACACTTCTCATTTTAGGATTTGAAAAATCCAAGGCATGAGTTGTAGCTTGTGACAATTTGATGATGTCTATGGTGGAATAGAAGTAGAGTATGGGAACTATCCACATTATTTATTTATTTTAGTGGTTGAGAGCGACCAGGGTTTGAATCTTTGGATCTTTGTGAATTTGATGATTTCTAGACTAATTTAAATGAGTATTAACAATTATTTTTAAACTAAAGTGAGTCTTGATAAAAATAAGAAAAAGGAAGCGTAAGGTAGAAAGAAAACATGATTACAAATTCTCATCTCAAATATTATGACAAAATTCTAATTAATTTGAGCACAAATGAACCAATTTATGTTATAAAATAGCATGAACTCAGATTACATCACAAATAAGGCAAAATTTAGATGAAATATTAAAAAATTCATGAGTAAGAACAAAGTTTACTTTAAATGTTTTCTACTATGATTTAAATATCCTAAGCACATCAAAATACATAGCAAAATAAAATGAAGTATACTTGAGATATTTACATTTAATCTAACATTAGCACAAATTAACAACCCTATGACAAAGAATGTGTCTCAAAATACCTATAATCCTTCAAACTTAAGATGAAAACATGCAATTAAGAGACAAACATTTAACAAACTATAAATACAATATTTTCAAAATTCCTTAGTTATCTTAAATGCTCGTAATTTACAATTGCTCAAAAAGTTCTCCCTTTTACAAAATGATAATCCCTACCTATTTATAAGAAACATAGGTGGTTTATTAGTTAAATTTATCAAAATATCCACATACAAGATAAGTACAACTATCCTTAAAACAAAGACACAATGTGAAAGGCTTTCATGCCAACTTGACAAGAATAAGTATATGCTAAAAGATTAGCATATATTTTACAAAAAGAATATTCTTTTATAAATTACATTGATGGGCCATTCAATTAGCCCTATCTAAGGAAGTCTTTTACCTTGGTGTATTTCTCTTTAATTATCTCAAAATCCACTATAGGATTCATTAGACAATCCTCTTTTTGACTTGCTAACTTGTCAAATTCACTATCAGCTTAGCCATGAGTTCCTTGATACATTATGATTCTACAATCTACTTCCCTACAGTAATAATGATGTCAATGATTTTTTTATTATCCTTGATAGGATGGCTCTGATGCCCCATGATACTCTTGATATGGATGCCAACTCTCTACTTGAATTATTCATCACCGATCAAGTCCATAATAGTGGTTTGAGAAGGGTTGTCCAATAGGCCCCGCAAAAGTTTCTTTATTCTGTTTATTAGTTCCTTGTCTCCCTTGATGAAGTTGTTGACATTTTTTAACCAAGTGACCAAATTTTCTTGCTTATCTATTATAAATCCCATGAGGATACCTAATTTCCAAGATTAATGATCTTGGAGTCCAAGGTCTGCGTTATCCTATGCACATTGATGAGTTCTACCATTTAAGCTTGAGAATCCTATCATTGGGTGATTAAGGATTGGGCCATCTTTGCTTGATGGTTTAAAGCACTTAATCTAAGCCAAATGTTCTTTAAATTCTCAAATGTGCCCAACAAAGATTTATTCATCATTTGTAATATGTCCTTAGGAATTGAAAGTAGGACCTGAGCTTCTAAATCTTTCTTCTCCTTCTCCAATTTGAGGATCCTCTACTTCATTCCTTGGATTCTAGCCAATGTCATTATTGATTATGCCATTACCAAACTAGCTACATCCTCTTGAAAGATAGGATGTTCTCCTGCTACCTACCCTTGAATGGGAGTTAAGCCCACAAATGGTTCCACCTTTTAAAAGGTTAATTCCTTGGTACTAATAGTAACCTTCTTTGTCACTACTCTCTCAAGACCTGATGTGTCTAAATTAAAGTAGACCTTTGGGTTAGACTCCTTTAATTGTATTTGCTCAGTAACTTCTACATTTGAAATCCTAGAGGCCTTTGGGGTGTCAATCCCTTATCTCTCCTTGTTGTGAAGGATATCCTTCTCTCTATTTGTCTGTTCATAATGTCTTGGATACATGTCTTGATATTATCTTGAGCATATATGCCAACTCGAGTTAAAGATAATGATGGAGAAAGAGATGGGATTTTATGTAATTTCCAAAAAATAAGCTAGTCAAGAATGGCTAGTCCATAAATAGGATTCTCATCACTAAAGAGGTTGACTTCATTGGTAGGGTGAGTGAAGGTTAACCTAGGCTTCTTTTTAGGTGTCAAGGAAACCAAGGCCAATTTTGCTTGTCTCTTTCCTCCATCTAATGGAGTCAAAAACTTACCTATTATAATAGAGGGATCTTCCTCCCTATCAGAACCATAAGTAGTTGTAATGTCACCAAGGGCACTCTCTACTATTTCTCCTACCTCCAGGGCAATCATTCTAATGACCTCGACTAGGGAAGAATTCCTCTATAGGGATGCTTGGGGTTGAGGATATTTGATAGGCATATTACCTATCCTTTCCTCCTCAATTAAAACTTTACCCTTTCCTTTTGTATCCTTAGGTTGCCCAACTAGGGATTGCTTTGTTAATTTTTCTCATTGAGGCTCAAAATATTGTCCTCTAACAGGCAGTTCCTGATGAGCAGTCCTTGATGGTCCTAGAAATAATTTATAGTGTAATGGATGTAGTTTCCATCTTTATCTTGAAGGTTTATTATCTTTTACCAACTTATGATCCAACTAGATATTGTAACCTTTAACCTTGGATAGGACATCTTCAAAGTTCTTTGCCTTTGTGTAAATACCATTTCCCACACCTAGTTGATGTTTGTACTTAGTCTTTGGGACATTTTTATCCTATATGTGGTTGGCCACTCCATTATTGGGGTCTCACATATTAAGGTCATCTAGTTGGAAATCAAAATAATTCTTATGGATCACCATAATTTCCTATTACTTCCAATCTTTGATCACAATCCTGCTAATGTCCAGTGGAAAGGGGTAGACCTGAGCCTTCTTATTTTTTTGCATATCCCATCCACTCCTTGGATGATTTGATAAGAAATATATTGATCTATAAGCTTATTAGGGACATGAATGGGCAATCTATATGTTTGACTCATGATTCCTTTTATCCTTTTTACAATGCAATCTGAATAGAACCATACATCTCCCATGGTTTCTACTTGTATTTTGATTAGAGGGTGGATTCTTGGCATAGGGACATTAGTGATTGCCTCATAAATGGGTAATAGGAAACCATCATAGATTAATTACATGTGGTTCCTATATTTGAATATATGCAATTTGGAGTAGTGATGGGAAATAGTGGTTCTGCCATCAAGGGACCAATTTTAGATGTCAAGGAAATCAACAAAGGCCAAAAGTGAATCCAAGAAATAGGACATCATAAAGAATTGCTTGGAGGTCCTTTTCTTGATGGTTGCGAATTGTTTACCCAAGAAAAAATTAATTAACTCTCTAATGGGAGGGGTTAGGTTTTGTTCCAACATGTAGTGGACATAAGACACCTAGACCTTGTTTACATAAGTATTGGAGGGGAATCCAAAGGCTCAATTCAATAAGGTCATAGCTATCCTAACAACTTACCTAAATTGGAAAATGGGAATTTCACCATTAAGAGACCTAAAAATATGAGATCCTTGGATCAACCAAGGCAAAAGGATTGAATTTATGTCTTGACTATTTTCCCATTCTCTCAAGGATGGGAGATCAATGTGAGGCATGGGGAGCTTATAATTATAATTAAAAGGCCATGGGGGTGATGCATGTAACCTTCTTAGTGTTTCCTTATTAAATGATCTAATATTGATCAATTCTTTAATGAACAAAAATAGGAGCAAAGAGGTTGATATAATGCATTACCTCTAGTTTGGCTACAACATGGTGGAGACTTGCTAGTTAAATTGAAACTAGGTCATTGTATCTTTGGTGCACAGATGCATTTCTCTTTTCTTCCTAGGAAATTGGATACAATTCCTCCACAGGTAAGAATAAATTAGACCAATTCCTTATTCCATGCACATTCAAGGCTGTTAGGTCTAGCTCTATGTCCTTAAAGATCTTTCCTTCACTATCTGAAGTCAAATAAAGCTCTACTTCCATTTTCATCTATTGATTGCCTGTCACCATTGATGACACTAAACTATACTTGGAAGGTCACTAAGGGTTTCACTAGGGCACTTGATTTGAGATTCAATTGCACTATTTTTATTGCTTTGTGATCAATTAAGCCAGCTTAGGTCTTATTTATAGAGGGCTTAGGGTTTTTGAGCTTTAATGGTGGAAATATCTAGCTTTTAATCTTATACATGCCTTAGATTTGATGGGACCTTATTCTCATGCCCTCTACATTTTTGAGCTTATGATATCTTTGATTTTGATATTTCATACTTACATGGAGCCTATGTGGCATGGCTCTATGCCTTTCATGGTAAATTTCATAAATTCTAGTTGGATACTAGCCATTGGCCTTCAAAAGCCTTCTTTATTTTGCTCTAAAAATCTAAATCTAGGTCCTTGCATTTCATTGGTCCTTTGATCCTTAAGTTCATTAGTTATGCCATGTTTCAAGCTTGTGGGGCCTTTAAAAAGTCCTTGAGCTTGATGTAGCATTGGATCAAATCTAACAAGCAAGCGATCACCATTAGATCCTTGCTAGGCTCAGATCATTAACTACATGCCTTTAAGATGTACATCGGCCACACGTTGAGTTTGCAAAGCCTTTGAAAATTCTTCAGGCTTGACACATTATTGGATCAAATCTAATGAGCGAGTGATCATCATTAGATCTTCCAAGATGCACACCTTTTAATTGGTTTCATGACTAAAGACCCTTAGACTTAAAATTATGTTCCTAAAGTCCTTTTATGTTAAGAAACACAAAATAACTTAGCTTAAGACCTTTTATGCTAAGTTTTCCTACATAAAAATGCTATGAATTCCTTAAAAGGGTCTTTATAAATGCCCCATGTTATTAAGCTTTGAAAATTTATCCAGGTTAAATTTGACGGTTCAATAATGTCAAATACGTCCTTATAGATGTCAAATGATGGGAGAAAACTTGTCAAATTTAAGATAATAGAATTGATCTGATCCAATGATTGAGTGCCACATGTTGGGATTTCAAGGTTAAATTTGATGGTTTTGGTAATGTCAAATACATCTTCATATATGTCAAATGATGGGAGTGAACTTATCAAATTTAAGATAATGGAATTATTTTGGTATAATGACCGAGTACCACACGTGAGGCTTTCAAGAATTATTGAGGCTTTGGGGTCAATGCGTACCATAAAATTAAATATTTTGAACTAATGAGGATCACTAGATCATAATCTAAGTGCTTGATAATGATTGGTTTCCCTTTTGATGTCAGCTTTGGTTCACACTATTGGATCAAAATCTCTGATTAAGTGAGAAGCATTGGATCTGTAAAAGTTCACAAGCTTTAAATCAAGGCTTGATATGTACAAAAGTTTAGCCTAAGGTTTATACCTTTGAAATTTTTTCATGCTTACAAACAAAAATACATTTAAACCTTAATAAGACTTAGTTAATCCAAAATGGCTCTCAGGTTTTAAAAGGGAAAAAGGTCCAAGTCTTGATTTTATGTTAACATTTAGTCATGTTGAAAAACATAATCAAAGATTAATATAAAGTTAGACTTAGGTTTTTTTAATCGAGAGGAAATAAAATTTCCCACTAGACTTTTCCCACTCTACAGTTTCCTACTTAGGAACCTTAGCTTTATCCATGGAACCTAAAACTAATTACCTCAAAGACAATCATTAACAACATTAGTCCATGAAACACAATCACAACTAGATACACTGAGGGTCATATCTTTTTAAATTGAATTGCCTTTAAAATTCAAGAGATAACAATCCTTTCACATTAAATCTAGAAAATAGATGTTTTGAAACATTCACAAGGGTCCCCTTTCAGCAAAAGTAGAAAAATGGGGGTATGTTGGTCTCAACAAATGGTGACTCATAGGGGGAACATAGCAATATGTTAGAATCTAGGGCTCTAGTTTAGACTTGCACATAAGCTTATACATCTAATTTTGACATATACCATCTTTTGAGTTGATTCTTGGTTGAAACAAGCCTCTTATGTGTAAAATTTGAACCTAGATATTAAAAGAAAAACATGTAGTGTGTGCTTTGATTCCACTTACTTTTTGTCATGACTTTAGAAGACAACTTCCAAGTTTCATATCTTTGACCATAACACTGACTTTGAAGCATATTTAGATATTCATTAAGAATGATTGATTTTATCTCAAAGAAGGCTTGGGAATTGCTCTATTACTAGCTAGGTATCCATAGCCTTGATATAAATACATTTGGCTCCACTCACAACCTTGATCCACTACCAGATAGGCATCCATATCCCTAATGGAGGTTCCCTGAATCACCTTTGGATTTCACCTCTTTTGATTTAGCATTTAAGTATCCTTTTTTTTTTCTTTTTTCTTTTAACAAAGGTTAGGAGCCAAGATATCTAGGTTTAAGGATTTGGTTAGATGTTTGGTTCTTGGGGTAATCACCTATAATTGCAATCTTTATGTCAGACAAGGATATTTTTTAAGTGCAAGCATGAATTTGAATTAACAAACTAAATTCACATTATACACATATTATTCTTATTAAAACCAAGTTTTGATTCAAAATCCAAGTCAAGGTTTGAAACTTTATGGGAAATTTAGCTCTTATACCTATCTGTGACAGTGTCCTTGGTTGCATCATTATGTTTTATCTCCACCTCATGTTCACTTTTTTAAGATTCATACTCACACCTTTTGAGAAATTCTAAACAAAGATAATCTACGATACCTTACTAAAACCAAAGAGCACCACCAAGCAAATAAGAAAAAACAAGAACAAACAAACAAACAACAAAAAATAGATAAGCCCAAGCAAACAAATACATACAAGCCCATAAAGAAAAAAACAAAGTAAAAAAGGAAACTAATTATCCTACCTATTATAACCTTAACAATCTTACAAATTTATTCTATGAAGACCCTCAGTGGGGAAACAACAAAGTAATGCTTTAGGTGTTGCCCATTGGTGGGTAAAGTAAACTCTACCCCTTGAAGGTCCTTCAACCTAAAAGTGTTGTTTCCTAAGATTTTTGTAATTTGGTATGGGCCAATCCAAAAGGGGGTGAACATGTCATGTTTTCCTTTAGACTCTAATGCCTTTTCCCAGAGGAAGACTAGGTCTCCCTTCCTAAACACCTTCACTTTAGACCATTTATCAAACCCATTTTTCACAATTGATTGGTGCCTACTAAAGTTTGCAAATGTCTGTTCCCTTGCATCTTTGATTTTAATTATGTCTAATAGCCTAGAATTAACAAGTTCCTAGCTATCCTCCATGTATTCCTACATGAATGTGAATGTAGGAAACTTTAAGGTGGTGGGAAATCTATGCTCCTGACTATATATTAACAAAAATGGTGAAGCCTTGAGGGTTTGTTTGATCCTAATTCTATCTACTGATAATACAAACTTAAGGAGTTTATGCCATGTTCTGGGTTTATTGTCAATAGACTTTTTGATGGCCTTCATCAATTTTTTATTTGTGGATTCAGAAACACCATTTCCTTGAGGATAATGATTAGAGGAAAACTTTAAAGAGATGTCATTGTCATAGGCCCATTTGGTCATTTTAATGGATATGAAATCAGATCCATTATCAAAAACTAAGGAAACTAGGGTTCCAAATCTAGTGCATATATTTTCCTCTAAGAAATTAATCACCTCTTCTAATCTGCATTACTTAGTGGATACGACTTCAGTCCACCTAGTTCAATAATCTATAGCATTTAGGACATATTTTTTACCTTCAAAAGAATTGGGGTTGATCACTCCTATGAATTCTAATCCCCATTATGCAAAAGGCTTATCTACCATCATAGGTTGTAAAGGCATGGCTGCCTTTGGCTCTTACCCAACCCCAAAAATCTTATGGGATATGGTTCTCCTTGAAGGATGTCCACTGGCTAACTTTTCATGGAAAGTATACATGATTTGAGAGGACTCTTCTTTTGACACACATATTAAGTATATCCCTTCAATGTTTTTCTATAAAGGACTCCATCTTTGATGAGATAATGGGATGATTTGAGCCTTAAAGTTCTCTTTTATTCTCTAGTGAGTCCTAGGGGACAACTACCTTGGATAAGAAGATGCATTAAATAATCATACCATTCATTGGGTTGGAATTTTTGTTGATTCACTTGCATGACATGGAGCTTGGGATTAATATTGGCAATCATCTGAACTAAACCCTAGAATTTTACTAATTTGGAAATTTTCATCTCTATATCATATTCTTGTAAGATTGCCATCCACTTGCCTCTTCTTTACCCAAGCTCATTCTGACTCAACAAAAGCTTTGTTGCTAGGTCAGGTAAAATGGCATGCACCTTATTTCTAAGGAGATAATGTCTGAACTTCTTTACTACCTTTACCAAGGCATAGGCTTACTTATTAATGATTGAATAGCTCACCTTTGCATTTTTTAATTTGGTGCTCATTAAGGCTATAGGGTGGTAATTCCCATTAACCTTTTGAGTTAAGACAATAGCCATGGTGCAGTTAGAAGCAAATGAATACAAGAAAAAGTCCTTTGAAAAGTCAAGACTTATCAAGACTGGGGCTTGACTGATTGATCTTTTAATGTTAGCAAATGCTTTCTTAGATTCTTCATTCACAGAAATTTTAGCATCTTTCTTAAGCATATCGTTCAAAGGTTTGACAATCTCAGCAAAACTTGAAATAAACTTCCTCATGAAGTTAATCTTATGAAAAAATGACTTTAGTTCTTTTTGACTATTGGGAAGCCCAATTTTAGAAATGGCCTCCACTCTATCAGGATCTACAGAGATCCCATCTTTGGTAATGACATGCCCCAATAATTTTTCTTCAGTGACACAAAATATTCTTTTCTTGGGGTTAGAGATACACCATACTTCCTACATTTTTTGAATACTTGTCTCAAATGCATGAAATGTTATTCTCTATTCTTAAAGAATACTGTGAGATCATCCATATATATGATGATGAATTTTCCCACTAGACCTTAGAAAGCATGGTTTATGGCCCTCTAAAAAGTTTCCCCTACATTAATTAATCCAAAAGGCATTCTCTTGTAAGCATATGTTCCCCATTTAGTAGTAAAGTTTATTTTCATCCTATCTTCTAGAGCAACAAGCACCTAGTTATATCCATAAAATCCATCCAAAAAGAACATCATGGTAGACCTTAAAATATCTTGGATAACTTGGTCTAGAGAAGGCAAGGGGTAATTGTATTTTTTAGATGCTTTATTCAGATTTATAAAATCTATGCATAATCTTATTTCCCCATTATTAATTTTTTTGACTGGGACCAAGTTTACAACCCAAGTAGAATGCCTAATAGGAAAAATGATCCTTGCATCTAGTAATTTATTGACCTCCTTAAAGATCATGGGTTCTAAAATAGGGTTAAGTAGTCTTTGATTCTGTCTAAAGTGTTTTTAACCCTCCTGAAGAGGTATATTATGAGTAATAACCCTTGGGTCAAATATTTTTTAGATCTTCATAAGACCAAGTAATTACATCTTTGTATTTTTTAAGTAGCTCTATATATTTTCCTTTTTTCATTGTAGTGCAAGCCTTCCCTATATTTACCATTTGGGGCTGATCATGTGGGCCGAGGTTTGTTGCATGATAGTTTTTACCACTTACCTTAGGTTGCTTAGGTGCTTCAGAAATCTTGTCAAGATCAAATAGCCTTTCTAGTGAAATCATTCCTTTATGTATCTTATTGTCACTTATTTGGATGATTTTACCATTAATTTCCCTCTCAAGAAATGTTTCATCAACTTCATCAATAATGTGAGCTTCAAAGGCTCCATAATTAGTCAAGAGATCCATAATTTTTTATCATCATTGAAAACTTGGAATTGATTTATGTTGTCAACGACTGAGGGACATGGTACAAGCTCAATACTAAGCTTTTGAGAATCATTATTAGGCATGAGGTTAGCTATATTAGAGGCAATATCATTATCAAATTCATTTTCTTCCCTAGGGATAAACAAGATATTGAAGGCATCAAAAGATTCCACCAAGTCCCAAACTTTGAATTTGTACCTCTTAAGGTAGGGTAGCTTTCACTAACACTTGCTCCTTACTTGATTATCTACAAGTTTAGAATATCCATAAACAAGGAGTTCTTTGACCTTGTATTTGATGACAAGTTGTAATCCTAGGGTGAGAGCCTCATACTTAGCCAAATTATTGGTGCAAGGGAATTGTAACCTATAAGATGCATGGTATTATTTTTCTGCAAGGTCTATCAATATAATACCAGCCCCTAATCCTGATTTGTATTTGGCACCATCAACATATAAATTCCATAGGCCATGCATTGGAGGATATCTCTTGGATCCAAGTTCACTTATAGTTTCTAAAGTGAAAAATCCTAGATTAGAATTTAGGAAGTTTACCCTTTCATTGACATCCTTGTATTTTGTTATCATATGTTTCATTTTGGGTTCCCTTTATAATATTATCTAATTTGGCACACCTTTATAAGGTGGCCACAAGTGTGAACAATCAATAGACATGCAACCATTTAAGGCCTTAGTCCATTCTTTACTCAAGAGCAATCCATCAGCATTAAGAATATCCACCACTTGGATATCAATAAATTGTTGAACCCTTGGTTCACTAGCTAATTGTATATTAATATTTTATAGTTATCTAATGACCTTGACTCTATATTTATCCAATTGAGTAACCAACCTATCAGACTTGATTGGTGTTACCTAAGTTGTTCACATATCCCAACAAGCATGATGTTGGTTAAGGCTCTAGAATCTAAAAGAAAATTATGAATATTCTTCCCAAAATATCCTAATTGTAAGCAATAAGGGTGGGGACTCTGCTTTGGTTACTTTAAAAATTACATTAACACTATCACTTTTATGGGGCTTCCAAGTTTCTTGGACAAGGATTCTAAGAGTAAATCTCTTTGTTCTATGATTTAAGGTAGCTCATGTAGATTGATGTTGGCTTTAATCTTTTTCATATCTTCAACAATATTGTAACCAATTTTTCTTGAAGGATCAGTAGTAGGTTTGGAAGAGCTTCCTTTGGGAGGTTAAATATTATTGTTTGATATAGTTTATACAGGGGTCCCATAGTTTTTAGGTGGAGTAGAAGTGGTCAATGGTTATTTTTTCTCCCTATTTCTTAGAGGATATATCTTTAAGAATTGCTAGAATTCTTGAATCTCTTTAGGGATATTCTCAAGCTCATTATCTTCTTGAAAAGGGAATTGAAAATTTTCTACCATATGCATTTGGTCAGATGGATTAGATTCAAAAATACCTATAACATCTTTGTTTGAAACCACTTCAAATGTGTCAAGTTCTTCTTGGAAAGATTCAAAAGCTTTGCAAAATTTAATGCAGTCAATCTCACCATACTTGGATGTAGCATGCACCCTATAGTAGTCTAGTAAGGCAATATCATTAAGGTTGATATCTATAGTTATTTTGCTAGAGGAAGGCTCATTAGCTTTGTTATTGTAGAAACTATCATTCTAAAATATATTTCCAAGCCTGTTAAACTTTTGGAAAGTGTAGTTCCTTCCAAGGTTGTCATTAGCATTACCAACTTATTTTTATAATTACAAGAAATTTTTGCTAAGCTTCTAGACCATTTTTAATATAGATTCATTATCATTCTTTAGAGTCTCATAATTTTGACCTTGGCTATTGTTAATACCATTGATAGGCACTAAAGCCTTCTGGTCATTGATATGAGATCCATTAGTGGCTTGATGGCTCAATAAACCTAGGTTTTGATTAGGGGCAACATGGTTGGTAGGTAATACATTCAAAGAAGGGAATTAGTTTAATGCTGGAGTATTTTGGTTATTATTTGGGAAAAGCTTTAATGCAAGCATTTAAGGATTAACATTTGGGATAGAATAAGCCATCTATCCTTGGGGCTACATTTGGTTATTAATAACCACTACTTTAGAATAATCTTGAGCTAATGTAATGATAACTGGGATAGCTATTTTAATAAATATAGAAGTCATGGGGTCAACAACATCTTTGTAAACCTCTAGAGCCAAAGCTTCATTAGGTTTATATGGATCTATGTTTTGACAAAACATCTTTTGAAACCTAGCATTAAATGACCTAATAGGTTCACTTGTATCTCTCTTAATAGTTGTGAATTTATGATAGATGACACAAGGGCTTATGATATTTAAAAATTGATCAATAAAGATAGTGTAAAAGTTATTCCATGAGATAATACAATTGTTAGGAAAATTAAGGAACCATTCATATGTAGCATATTTGAATGTAAATGGGACAACATACATGTTACATCTTTATGAATAACATTTAACAATGTTAATGCAGCTTTGAAATATTTAACATGTTCTCCATAGTTGCAATACCAGTTGGACTAAATATTGGCAAATATTTTATAGGATTACGTGGTAAGTTATGAACCACACCTGGTATATTAATGGGGGAACTTATAATCCATTCCATATTTGGATGAAGATCGAACATAGGAATCCCTTGCAAGGGTGAAGATGGTACAAATTTATAATGCCTACACCTTCCTCTATCTTTCCTGGTTCTTTTATGGATTTCAAGCTAGAGCAAGGGTTCTCTAGTCTCTGAATGTGATTTGGTCCTGATCTTTGGCAATTCCAACTTGAGGATTAAAGATATTATTTGAAATAGGATGAGTAAAGTTAGATATTCATAGATAATCAATAATCAATTTGTATAGTAACTTAGTTTACAAGAATTTACTCGTAAGAGGAAAATGCACATCAATCTTTAACTAAACAAGCTCAAAGATGTGCTGAATTATGCAAAGATGACTATTATTTACAACTTATGACTCAAATAAACTTCTTATTGACTAAAAATTGTCAATTTTAAATAGAATAAGCTATTCTAATTTCAAATAATAATGAATTCTTAGCACCAAAAGTTGTGTTTACTAGAATTAAGCATATGTATTCAAAGAATATCAATATTTTCCTAAGTAAACCCAAAGAGCAATATAAAAATATGAAGGTCACCAATATTTAGACAATTTATGCTAAAAGAAGCACAAACATGTAAAATATAGAGTGATCTTTGACCAAATACACCAAAACTAGCAAAGATCTTTAAAGATTAATGAGCCCTCGTTCTGTTGCTAACAGAGCTTCCTGTTGATGCTTCAAAATGTACCATAGGTGATCTTTAGTGTTGATGAACACTTCTCATTTTAGGATTTGAAAAATCCAAGGCATGAGTTGTAGTTTGTGATAATTTGGTAATGTGTATGGTGGAATAGAAGTAGAGTATGGGAACTATCTACAATATTTATTTATTTTAGTGGTTGGGAACCACCAAGGTTTGAATCTTTGGATCTTTGTGAATTTGATGATTTCTAGACCAATCTAAATGAGTATTAAAAATGATGTTTAAACTAAAGTGAGTCTTGATAAAAATAAGAAAAAGGAAGGGTAAGGTAGAAAGAAAACGTGATTGCAAACTCTCATATCAAATATTATGATAAAATTCTAATTACTTTGATCACACATAAACCAATTTATGTTATAAGATATCATGAACTCAGATTACATCATAAATCAAGTGAAATTTGAAGGAAATATAAAAAAAATCATAAGAACCAAGTTTAATTTAAATGTTTCCTACTGTGATCTGAGTAGCCTAAGCACATCCAAATGTATAGCAAAATAAAATGAAGTATACTTGAGATATTTATAGTTAATCTAGCATTAGCACAAATCAATAGCCCTATGACATAGAATGTGACTCAAAATACTGAAAATCTTTCAAACTTAAGATGACAACATGCAATTGAGAGACAAATTAACATTTAACAAATTATAAAGACAAACTTTTTAGAATTCCTTAGTTATCTTAAATGCTCATGATTATAATTAATTAAAAAGATCTCATTTTTACAAAATGTTACTCCTTACCTATTTATAGGAAACATGGGTAGTTTACCAATTAAATTTGTCAAAATATCCATGTGCAGGATAAGGATAGATATCATTAATACAAAGACACAAACCTGAAAGACTTTCATGCTAACTTGACAAGAATAAGTATATGCTAACATAGTAGCATATATTTTATAAAAAGAATATTCTTTTACAAATTACATTGATGGGCCCTTCAATTATCCCTATCAAAGGAAGTCTTTCACCTTGGTGTATTTCTCTTTGATTAGCTCAAAATCCTCTTCTTGACATGCTAACTTGTCAAATTTACTATCAACCTTCCTTGATACATTATGCTCCTGCAATCTACTTCCCTATAGTAATAATGATGTCAAGGATCTTCTAACTATCTTTGGCAAGATGGTTGTGATGCCCCCTAATACTTTGGATGTGGACACCAACTCTCTGCTTGAATTCTTCATCATTGATTAGGTCCATAGCAGTGGTTTGATAAGGGTTGTCCAATAGGCCCCCCAAAATTTTCTCTATTCTAGTTATCAGTTCCTTGTCTCCCTTGATGAATTTGTTAACATTGTTGCACCAAGTGACCAAATATTATTCCTTATCTATTAGAACTCTCATGAGGATATCTAGATGTCTAGGGTCTACTTTATCCTATGCACATTGATGAATTCTACCATCTGAGCTTGAGAATCCTACCATTGGGTGATTAAGGCTTGTGTCATCTCAGCTTGATGGTTTAAAACACTTAATCTAAGCTTGATGTTCTTTAAATTCTCAAATGTATCTAGAAAATATTTATTTGTCATTTTTAATATATCCTTAGGAATTGAAAGTAGGACTTGAGCCTCTAAATCCTGCTTATCCTTCTCCAAGTTGAGGATCCTCTGATTCATTCCTTGGATTCTAGCCAAGGTCATTGTCTATTGTTCCATTACCAAACTAGCTACATCCTCCTAAAAGATAGGATGTTGTCTTGCTACCTACCCTTAAATAGGAGTTAATCCCACAAATGGTTCCACCTTTTGAAAGGTGAACTCCTCTGTGCCCATAGTAGCCTTCTTTGTCACTTCTCTCTCAAGACCTAATGTGTCTGGATTAAAGTTGACCTTTGCATCAGACTCCTTTAACTATAGTTGCTTAAGAACTTCTACATTATTGAGGATCCTCTACTTCATTCCTTGGATTCTATCCAAGGTCATTGTCTATTGTTCCATTACCAAAATAGCTACATCCTCCTAAGAGATAGGATGTTCTCTTGCTACCTGCCCTTGAATGGGAGTTAATCCCAAAAATTGTTCCACCTTTTGAAAGGTGAACTCCTCTGTGCCCATAGTAGCCTTCTTTTTCAATTATATCTCAAGACCTAATGTGTCTAGATTAAAGTGGACCTTTGTATCAGACTCCTTTAACTGTAGTTACTCAAGAACTTCTACATTTGAACTCCCATAGGCCCCTGGGGTGTCAATCCCTTATCTCTCCTTGTTGTGAAGGATTTGGATCCTTCTCTCTGCTTGTCTATTCATAATGTCTTGGATCCATGGCTTGATATTGTCTTGAACATCTATGCCAACTCAAGTTAAAGCTAATGATGGAGAAAGAGATGGTATTTTTTTAATTTCCCATAAACAAACTAGTCAGGAATGGTTGGTCCATAAATAGGATTCTCATCACTAAAGAGGTTAACTTCACTGGTAGGGTGAGTGAAGGTTAACATAGGCTTCTTTTTAGGTGCTAGGGGTACCAAGGCCAATTCTAGTTGTTTCTTTCTTCCATCCAATGGAGTCAAATCCTTGCTTTTTGCATTAGAGGGATCCTCCTCCTTATCAAAACCATAGTCAATTTCAATGTCACCAAGGGCACTCTCTACTATTTCTTCTACCTCTAGGGCAATCATGCAAATGACCTCCACTAGGGAAGAAGGCCTATGTAATGATGCTTGTGTTTGAGGACCTTTTCTAGGCCTATGCTCTATCCTTTCCTCCTCAATTACAACTTTACCCTTTTCTTTGGTATCCTCTGGTTGCCCAACCTAGGATTACTTTGTCAATTCTACTCATTGAGGCTCAAAAGATTATCCTCTAACACGTAGTTCCTGATGAGTAGTCCATAATCATCCTAGAAATAAGTGATAATGTAAGGGATGTATTTGCCATATTTCTCTTGAGGCTTTATTGTCTCTAACTAGCCTATGCTCCAACTGTGTATTGTAGCCTTTAACCCTAGATAAGACTTCTTCAAAGTTCTTTGCCTTTGTGTAAATACCATCTCCCATACTTGGTTGATGTTTGTACTCAATCTTTGGTACATGTTTATCCTAGATGTGGTTGGCCACTCCATCATTGGGGTCCCACATCTTAAGCTCATCTAATTGGAAATCAAAATATTTCTTATGGATCACCATAATTTCTAACTGCTTCTAATCTTTGATCACAATCATGCTAATGTCTAGTGGAAAGGGGTGGACCTAATCCTTCTTATTTTTATTACATATCCCATCCACTCCTTGGATGATTTGATAAGCAATCTCTTTCTCTAAAATATTATTAGGGACATGAATGGGCAATTTATATGGTTGAATTATGATTCCTTATATCCTTATTATAGTGCAATCTAAATAGAACCATACATCCCCCACGCTTTCCACTTGTCTTTTGATCAGAAGGTAGAGTCTTGGAATAGGGACATCAATGATTGCCTCATAAATGGTTGGGAAGACACCATCACAGATGAATTGCATTTGGTTCCTATATTTGAATATATGTAATTTGGAGTAGTGATAGGAAATGGTGGTTTTGCCATCAGGGGACCAATTTTGGATGTCGGGGAAATCAACAGAGGCCAAAAGTGAATCTGAGAGATAAGACATCATAAATAATTTCTTGGATGTCCTCTAGATGGATGCAAATTGTTTGGATAATAAAAAACTAATTAGGTCTCCAATGGGAGGGGTTAGGTTTTGTTCCAACATGTGGTGGACATAAGACACCTAGACCTTGTTTACATAAGTATTAGAGGGGGCACCATATGCTTGATTCAATAAGGTCATAGCTATCCTAACACCTTCCCTAAATTGGATAATGGTAATTTCACCATTAAGATTCCTAAAAATATGAGATCCTTGGATCAACTAGGGCAAAAGGATTGAATTTAGGTTTTGAGTATTTGCCCATTCTCTTAAGGATGGGAGATCAATGTGAGGCATGGGGAACTTATAATAGGATTCAAAGTCCATGGGGGTGATGCATCCAACATTTTTAGTTTTTATTTCTTGAATGATCCAATATTGATCAATTTTTCAATGAATGAAAATGGGGGCAAGGAGGTTGATACAATGCATTACCTCTAGTTTGGCTACAACATGGTAGAGACTTGCTAGTTGAATTAAAACTAGGTCATTGTATCTTTGGTGCACATATGCATTCCTATTTTCTTCCTATGAAATTGGCTATAATTCCTCCACAAGGAAGAATAAATTAGACCAATTCCTAATCCTATGCACATTTAAGGCTATCAAGTCCAACTTTGTGTCCTTGAAGATCTTTCCTTCACTATATGAAGTTAGATAAAACTTTACTTCCATTTCCATCTGTTGCCTACCTCCCACCATTGATGAAACTAGATTATACTTTCAAGGTCACTAAGGGTTTCACTAGGGCACTTTCTTCAAGATTCAGTTGCACTATTTTGATTTCTTTGTGATCAATTGAGCTGACTCGAGTCTTCCTTATAGAGTGCCTAGGGTTTTTGACCTTTAATGGTGGAAATATCTAAGTATTAATATTATATGTGCTTTAGATTTTATGGGAACTTATTCTCATGCCCTCTATGTTTTCAATCTTAAGATATCTTTGATTTTTATCTTTCATGCTTATGTGGAGCCTATGTGGTGTGACTCCATACATTTCATGGCAAATTTCACAAATGCTAGTTGGAGACTAGCCATTATCCTTCAAAAGACTTATTTATTTTGCTTTGAAAATCTAAATCTAGGTCCTTGCATTTCATTGGTCCTTTAATCATTAAGTTCATTGGTAATGCCATGTGTCAAGCTCATAGGGTCTTTGAAAATTCCTCTATCTTGATGCACCATTGGATCAAATCTAGTGAGCAAACAATCACCATTAGATCTTTGTTGGGATTAGATAGATAACTACATGCCTTTAGGACATACATTGGCCATGTGTCAAGCTCGTGAAGCCTTTGAAATGTCTTCAAGCTTGATGCATAATTGGATCAAATTTAACGAGTGAGAGATCATCATTGGATCCTACAAGATGCACACCTTTTAATTAGTTCCATGACTATATAAACTTAGACTTAAAATAATGTTTCTAATGTCCTTTTATGTTAAGAAATAAAAAATAACTTAGGTTAAGACCTTTTATGCTAAATTTTCCTATGTAAAAATGCTAGGAATTCCTTGAAAGGGTCTTTAGAAATGCCCCCTTTGCTTAGGCTTTGAAAAGTTATCCAAGTTAAATTTGATAGGTTTGGTAACATCATATACATCTTCATAAACATCAAATGACAGGAGCAAACTTTTCAAATTTAAGACAATGGAATTGCTTTGATCCAATGACTGAGTGCCATGCATTAGGATTTTGAGGTTAAATTTGATGGGTTTGTTAATGTCAAATACGTCCTCGTAGATGTCAAATGATGGGATCAAACTTATCAAATTTAAGATAATAGAATTACTTTGGTCTACTGATTGAGTGCCACGTGTCAATATTTTGGGAATTCCTAAGGCTTCAAGGTTGATGCACATCATCAAATAAAAGCTTTTGCAGTAGCAAGGACCACCAGATCATAATCCAAGTGCTTGATAGAGATTGGTTTCCTTTTTAGTGTTAGCTTTGCTTCACACCATTGGATCAAAATTACTGATTAAGTGAGAAGCATTAGATATACAAAAGTGCATGAGATTTAATTTAAGTCTTGATATGTATAAAGGTTTAGCGTAAGGCTTAGACCTTTGAAAGTTGTTCATGCTTACAAACACAAATACATTTAAACCTTAATAAGACTTAGTTAATCTAAAAGGGCTCTTAGGTTTTAAAAGGGAAAAAGGTCCAAGTCTTGATTTTATATTAACATTTGTTCATGTTGAAAAAGATAATTAAAGCTTAATATGAAGTTAGACTTAATGTTTTTAAATTGAAAGGAAATAAAATTTCCTATTAGACTTTTACCATGAACATTTGAATTCAAACCCCTAAGTTTTACTACTTAAGAACCTTAGCTTTCTCCATGGAACCTATAACTAATTACCTAAAATAAAATCATTAGCAACATTAGTCCATGAAACATAATCAAATGTAGAAACATTGAGGCTCATATCTTTTTTAATTGAATTGCCTTTAAAATTCAAGAGAGAACAATCATTTCACATTCAATCCAGAACACATATGTTTTGAAACATACACAAGGGTCCTTTCAAAAAAAGTAGAAAAATGGGAGTATGTTGGTCTCAACACTATACTCAATTTACAAAAAAATATGCACAATTAACAAAACACTTACCATATAAAATATTTCCCAACAGACAACTATAAATATTTTGACTTCTAACATGTTAAAAGACCCTTCAAAACCCGCTTTATAAACATTCCTTTCCACACTATTAGAGATAATTTAACAAAACACACATGTTTTATGCACTATTAGAGACACTTTAACATAACACAAGAATTTTACACACTATAAGAGACGATTGAGTTAAACACACCTTCAACAACCACTTTATAAGAAAATCTTTCCACACTATTAGAGACACTTTAATGAAACACAAGCATTTTCCTCACTATCTAAGACACTTGAGTTAATCATAAGCATTTTTTATCAAATCAAAAATATTGTATGTATTATGTTAAAGGAAAAATATTTAAATAAGTGATATAAATTATTTATTTTAGAAAAGGGTCAAAAATGTTTATATTCTTATAAACATGTAGTTCAATGCTTAAATTAAGAGAAATACTCCTTTGCAGATAGTTATGGGCACTTGTAAAAAATTGAAAGATCTATTTGTAGATGAAAATGTTTCAAATGAGTCTATTAAGCTTCCAAAATTTATATTAATTCTTGGGATCAATTTTTAGGTATCAAAGATGTAAATAACTCTCTCCTCCTCCATCATTCCCTTCAAAAGCTCACAAAGGCAAAATTCAAATGCATGGTATGACTAGAAGAGAGAAAGTTAGAGGCTGAAATTTTGGGAAAAGTTAGGGATCCTAGTAAGATTTAATTTTATATAATTAGTTTTTAGTTCATCCCTCATCCTTTATGAACAATTGTTAAGAGTGCAAGGAGGTCACTATGCCTTTTCCATTCAAGCAAGGTCTAATTGCTTCTATTTCTTCACTTCAAATTTTGATGGAGGATAATGAATTTTTTGGGATGTTTTTAGAGGTTAAAAGAGTATTTTTAATGTAGGTTTCATCAATAAAATCAACCTTATGAGGTGTATTCATCAAATGAACTAGTGCCTTAATCATGTGGAATATATCACCTATGTTGCAAGTATTTTGGTTGGTTTGAATTGTTATCACTTTCAAAAGTTTTTGAGTGCCCCATTGTTCATGGAAAACCACTAATTATTAGATGATTCATGTGTTCTATCTTTTAAAATGGTTCCTTGTTGATAGTCCTTCAAGAGATGTCATGTTTCTTACTCTAGAAAGTATGGTATTGTTCACAAATGGTCTTCTACAAGATTGATTGCCAAATTTGGCCCAAATGGCAATGAGAAACCAAAAAATCATATTAAGATGGAATTTATTAGGTTGAAGGCCAAGGTAATGAACATGAGTCTCAAATTCACTCTCTAACAAATACATAGACAAGATCATTACACCCACAGGTCTGCATATGTGTAGGTGAATATTCATGGGTCTAGGTTTCATGTTGAAGATGTTTGGCAATGGATAAATGTGATATAGACTCTAAAAACTCATTTTATATTGAATTACCCCATTACATCATCAAGGATCATGAATGAATGAATAGGATCCAACTTCTATGCATAAGCCTTGTACATGAACTAACTTTCTACAGGCTTGTATATACAAATGAGTAAATTTGAGATTGTATAGTGGTTAATTCAAGTATATAGACAATTGAGGTAGATGAAAAGAGAAAAAGACATGATTTGATATAATTTACAAGTTATAGGACTTAATAAGTTGTCTTAGCAATCTATACAACTGAAAATGGAGACTTATAGGTTATAAACCTATAGGTTTTCATTCTGAACAAAAAGTAATTATCATGTAAAGAAGAGAGTATTTGGAAACATGACTCAATGAAAATATGAGAGAGGACACAAACCAATTAAGACACATAACTAATTGAAATCTAATGAGGGTTAATATGATTGGGTATACATTATTAAATACTCATACACAGACTTATGTATGAAGACAAGAAGGTATAAGCCTGTGAATACTATGAAAGGCTAATAAAACTTGTGGAGTAAAGAAAAGATTTTTCAAAAAGGCTCATCAATCTCAAAACCTCCATATCCTAGTGAAAAATATCAATTCTCAAGTTCATGTTTAAATTATTTTCAATTCATCACCTGCATCCATGCTTTGGAATATATAAGCTAACAAGTGTGTACAAGTGAAGATGGTGGTATTTGTGCATCCACTTCAACCATAATTAAAAATGGTGGTACTCACGTCAACCACAATGAAATCAAAAAGATCAAATCTATAACCTTGAATCCATACAATATCTCATGATATATACTAAGTTCAAAAATAAGGCCCAACCTAATCACCCTTACATTATCATTAGGTACATAAGTAACCCAAAGTTCAGATGTCTTCAATAGGTATGTGCACATCGATAGGATTAGATCTTGAAATGTATATAGAGCCTAAAATATGCATACATATAAATAACCATTTCAATAAATAAGAGATATCCCAATTTACTTGACTAGAAGAGGGTAAAGTCTAATGACATCTATGCATATTTCCCTCAAATGACTAAACAATAACTCAAAGTACAGTAGACACTAATGCAATTTATAAAAAAATCTAGATGATACATTTTACATGAAGGTTTGGAGCATTTATGGATTCAATTTTTATATTGATTGTATGTAATAATGTAAAATTTAAATTATCATCAAAATCCCAGACCTAAAATTCCAAATTACTCTTGGTTGTTCCTAACTTTTCTAGTGCCATTGTAATGAAAAACAATTTTTCAATTCCAATCACCAAGACAAAACCTGATCACCCATAATTGGCCTGAATCTAACATGTCTAAAATATAGATTGAAACCTAAACTTATATCACTAAAAACCAAAATACAATACACATATAACTACCATTTAATAAATTTTGAAATAATAAACATATAAATATCTAGAAACCTAATACCGTGTAATACGTAATATTTAGATAAAGATAAAAAGAATAACACCCCCTTAATTTATAAAACCACACTTTATGAAGATAAAATATTACATCCCTTATACTAATTTAATTATGACATGGGTCCACATATGTTTTATGGCTCAAATTAGCAATGCATTTCTTATGACACGAGGACAAGACATTAGCGTCCTAGAGTGTATGTCTAAGCTTCTATTCATCCATTATGTAAATATAGTGACACATAGAGAAATTAAATTAGGATTCATAATATATGAAAGTGCCATTCTTACACCCATAAAATAAAAGGAAAATCCTTACATGACATAGAAATATTGAAATATGTAAAGGTGAGATATGCAGTTAAGGTGAGTTGCATTGTTTAGGTGAGGGGAAATGATAGGGCACTTCTTATGATATCATACACTAGGGGCCTATATAATGGTCAGTGAATGCTCGTGTTTTGGGTCCATTTTTTTAAGGAGGGGGGATTAAATCCTATATTCACATGACCATGTAATCTTGAGCATAATATTGGTCTTAGAAGACCAATCATCATACTCGACACTTTCAGTCTTAAAGACCTTTTTATAAAATAACTTGATCATTGTGGGATTTTATAGTAAGACTAGATACAAAAAAAATTAGCCTCAACATGATTAAAATAAATATATTATTAATAATATAAATATATTAATATTATATTATAATAATACAATAGCTATATATAATATATTATAGTATTTTATAAAATAAGTCTGGGATTGTAATGTCTAGAATGAGCTTGAGACACTTTGAAAATAGTGTTGGATACTGAGATGAAGTTCAACATTGTTTGAATGGGCATAAGGAGAATCCAATTCCAAGCTAATTCAATGAATACATGTCAATCACAATGATATTATATTTCCTAAAGAAGATAAGATACATGGAAAAAATAACTAAAACAAAGGAACAATGAGCCCAAACATTTTTTTAAGCTCAAAAAGGGGCCCATAAGTCATATAAGGAATAATAAAATTAATTTAAATAGTTAATAAAGTGAGTTAGTCCCAAGATATAAATGCACAAATATGATCCCAAGTTAGTTAATAAAGGTGACCAAGCTAATTAAAACAAAGTGAGAGGATTCATCAAACTAAGAACCCATGTTCCACAAAACTAAGATATTATCAAAGGAGAAACTAAAAAAATAATAAACATATAAATGAAATGTTCAAATAAAGTAGAGGTAATCTCAAAAGGAGATCAAATAGAAGGGTAGATCAAGAGTATTACAATGAGTTCAACCATTTTATATAGTAAAAATATCTTGGAGAGTTTGTTGGAATTTTATAAATTTGATAGATGTTGACCGGTGCTTGATAACTATATTTTATTGCATCAACCAATCTACTTATGCACATAACTATTCTATATATTTATGGAGTATATTACCCATTTAAGTGTTACCCTTTTTAGTGTATGATGTGGACACCCCATAAAATTAGTACTAATCATTCACCCATTATCTCAACTAGTGTATCCTTAGAACCCAGGAAATGAGTGATGATAAGACACATGGAATGAAGCATGAGGCTAGAAACATTATATAACTGACATTTAGGCCTGATCCATTGTGTACCCAAGAAGCTAGAGACACTATGTTGAGGCCTGATCCATTGCCTATAAGGACACGTTTCACTTTATGCCACTTTATATAAAATTCTATGTGTAATGGATTATTATGGAGTGGGCCAAGAGAAGACATGTCACTTTGGTTGAAGGTGACATGTTGGGTTGGAGCTAGGTGCCTAACCAAAGATTGAAATTTATCAGGGGATATGTCACTAGCAATAGTGGATTGGGCTAATAACTCATTCAAAATATTCTTATGGATATTTGATGTATGTAATAAATATAAAATAGATATTTGTGTTAGTGTCTTCAATAATTATTCCATAATATCAAACTTCTTGTCTTGGTTAAGGGTGAATGGTTTACTTTGATGTTGAATGGTTGGTTGGGCTCAGATCATCAACTGCATGCATATAGGATATACATTGACCATGTGTCAAGCTTGTGAAGCCTTTGAAATGTCTTCAAGCTTGATGCATCATTGGATCAAATCTAGTGAGTGAGCGATCATCATTGGATCCTAAAAGATGCACAACTTTTAATTAATTCCATGACTATATAAACTTGTACTTAAAATGATATTTATAATGTCCTTCTATGTTAATAAACAAAAAATAACTTATGTTAAGACCTTTTATGCTAAGTTTTCTTACGTAAAAATGCTAAGAATTCCTTGAAAGGGTCTTTAGAAATTCCCCCTTTGCTTAGGCTTTGAAAAGTTGTCCAAGTTAAATTTGACAGGTTTAATTACATCAAATACATACTCATAGACATCAAATGATAGGAGTGAACTTGTCAAATTTAAGATAATAGAATTGATTTTATCCAATGACTAAGTGCCATGCATCAAGATTTTGAGGTTAAATTTGATGGGTTCGGTAACGTCAAATACATCCTCATAGATTTCAATTGATGGGAGCAAACTTGTCAAATTCAAGACAATAGAATTGCTTTGGTCTAATGACTGAGTGCCATGTGTCAAGATTTTGGGAATTCCTAAGGCTTTAGGGTTGATGCACATCATCAAATTAAAGCTTCTGAGGCAGCAAGGACCACCAAATCATAATCCAAGTGCTTTATAGTGATTGGTTTCCCTTTTAGTGTTAGCTTTGGTTCACATCATTGATCAAAATCTTTGATTGAGTGAGAAGCATCAGATCTACAAAAGTGCATGAGATTTAAGTTAAGTCATGATATATATAAAGGTTTAGCCTAAGACTTAGACCTTTGAAAGTTGTTCATGCTTACAAACACATATACATTTAAACCTTAATAAGACTTAGTTAATCTAAAAGGGCTCTCAGGTTTTAAAAGGAAAAAAGGTCCAAGTCTTGATTTTATATTAACATTTGGTCATGTTGAAAAACATAAACAAAGCTTAATATAAAGTTAGACTTAGTGTTTTTTAATTGAAAGGAAATAAATTTTCCTTCTAGACTTTTCCCACGAAGGTTTGAATTCAAGCCCTAAGTTTTACTGCATAAGAACCCTAGCTTTCTCCATGAAACCTACAAATAATTACCTCAAAGACAATCATTAGCAACATTATTCCATGAAAGATAATCACAAGTAGATACATTGAGGCTCATATCTTTTTTAATTGAATTTCCTTTAAAATTCAAGAGATAATAATCCTTTCACATTCAATCTAGAACATAGATGTTTTGAAACATTCATAAGGATACCCTTTTAGCAAAAGTAGAAAAATGGGGGTATGTTGGTCTCAACACTATACTAAATTTGCAAAAAAATATGCACAATTAACAACACACTTGCCATATAAAAATATTTCCCAACAGACAACTATAAATATTTTGACTTTGAACTTGCTAAAAGACCCTTCAAACCCCACTTTATAAACATTCCTTTCCACACTATTAGAGATAATTTAATGAAACACACATGTTTTCCACACAATTAGAGACACTTTAACAAAACACAAGCATTTTACACACTATTGGAGACAATTGAGTTAAACATACCTTCAAAAACCACTTTATAAAAAACTCTTTCCACACTATTAGAGACACTTAAATGAAACCCAAGAATTTTCCTCACTATCTAAGACACTTGAGTTAATCATAAGTATTTTTGATCGAATCAAAAATATTGTATGTATTATGTTAAAAGAAAAATATTAAAATAAGTGATATGAATTCTTGATGTTAGAAAAGGGTCAATTTTTTTTTAATTCTTATAAACATGTAGTTCAATGTGTAAATTAAGAGAAACACTCCTTTGCAAATAGTTATGGGAACTTGTACAAACTTGAAAGATCTATTTGTAGGTGACAATATTTCAAATGAGTCTATTAAGCTTCCACAAGTTAGATTCATTCTTGGGATCAAGTTTTATGTATCAAAGATGTAAATAACTCTCTCCTCCTCCATCATTCCCTTCATAAGCTCACAAAGGCAAAATTCAAAAGCATGGTATGACTAGAAGAGAGAAATTTGGAGCCTAAATTTTTGGTAAATGTTAGGGATCATAGTAATATTTAATTTTATGTAATTATTTTTTAGTTCATCCCTCCTCCTTTATGAACAATTGTTAAGAGTGCAAGGAGATCACTATGCCTTTTCCATTAAAGCAATGTCTAATTTTACTTTTATTTCTTCACTTCAAATTTTGATGGAGGATAATGAATTTTTTGGGATGTTTCCAAAGGTCAAAAGAGTATTTTTAATGTAGGTTTCATCAATAAAATCAACCTCATGAGGTGTATTCATCAAATGAACTAGTGCCTTAATCATGTGGAATATATCACCTATGTTGCAAGTATTTTGGTTGGTTTGAATTGTTATCACTTTCAAAAAAAATTTAGTGCCCCATTGCTCATGGAAAGCCACTCATTCTTAGATGATTCATGTGTTCTATCTCTTAAAATGGTTCCTTGTTGATAATCCTTCAAGAGATGTCATGTTTCTTACTCTAGAAAGTATGGTATTGTTCATCAACAGTGTTCTACAAGATTGATTGCCAAATTTGGCCCAAATGGCAATGAGAAACCAAAAAATCATATTAAGATGGAACTTATTAGGTTAAAGGCCAAGGTAATGGACATGAGGCTCAAATTCACTCACTAACAAATACTTAGACAAGATCATTTCACCCACAGGTCTGTAGATGTGTAGGTGAATATTCATGGGTCTAGGTTTCATGTTGAAGATGCTTTGGAAATGGATAAATGTGATATAAAATATAAACACTCATTTTATATTGAATGACCCCATTACACCATCAAGGAGCATGAATGAATGAATAGGATCCAACTTCTATGCATAAGCCTTGTAGATGAACTAACTTTCTATAGGCTTGTATATACAAATGAGCAAATTTGAGATTGTATAGTGTTTAATTGAACTCTATAGACAATTGAGGTAGATGAAAATAAAGAAAAGACAATATTTGATATAATTTACAAGTTATAGGACTTAATGAGTTTTTTTAACAATCTATACAAGTGAAAAGGGAGACTTATAGGTTACAAACCTATAGGTTCTCATTTTGGACAAAAAGTAATTATCATGTAAAGAAGAGAGGATGTGGAAACATGACTCAATGCAAGTATGAGAGATGACACAAACCAATTAAGACACATAACTATTTGAAATGTAATCAGGGTTAATATTATTGGGTATACATTATTAAATACTCATACACAGACTTGTGTATGAAGACAAGAAGGTACAAGCTTGTGAATACTATGAAAGGCTAATAAAACTTATGGAGTAATGAAAAGATTTATCAAAAAGGCTCATCACTCTCAAAACCTCCATATCCTAGTGAATAATATCAATTCTCAAGTTCATGTTTAAATTATTTTGAGTTCATCACTTGCATCCATACCTTGGAATATATAAGCAAATAAATGTATACAAGTGAATATTGTGGTATATATGCATCCACTTAAACCACAATGAAAAAAGGTGGTACTCACTTCATCCACAATGAAAGCAAAAAAATAAAATCTATAACTTTGAATCCATACAATATCTCATGAAATATAATATATTCACAAATAAGGCCTAACTTAATCACCCTTACATTATCGTTAGGTACATAAGTCACCCAAAGTTCATATTGGATCTTGAGAAGATTTGATCTTGAAATGTATATAGAGGCTAAAATATGCATGCATCTAAATAACCATTTCAAAAAAGAGGAGATATCCCAAATTTCTTGACTAGAAGAGGGTAAAGTCTAATGACATCTATGCATATTTCCCTCAAATGACTAAAGAACAACTCAAAGTACAGTATACACTAATGTAATTTATCAAAAAATCTAGATGATACATATTACATGAAGGTTTGGAGCATTTATGGATTCACTTTTTATATTAATTGTATTTAATCATGTAAAATTCAAATTGTCATCAAAATCCCAAACCTAAAATTCCAAATTACTCTTGGTTGTTCCTAATTTTTATAGTGCCATTGTAATGAAAAACAATTTTTCAATTGCAATCACCAAGACAAAACCCGATCACCCATAACTGGCCTAAATCTAACATGTCTAAAATATATATTGAAACCTAAACTTATATCACTAAAAACCAAAATACAATACACATATAAATACCATTTTAATAAATTTTGAAATAATAAACATATAAATATCTAGAAACCTAATACCGTGTAATACGTAATATTTAGATAAAGTTAAAAAGAATAACACCCCCTTAATTAATAAAACCACACTTTATGAAGATAAAATATTACATCCCTTCTACTAATTTAATTATGACATGGGTCCATATATGATGTGTGGCTCTAATTAGCAATGCATTTCTTATGACATGAGGATAAGACATTGGCACCCTAGAGTGTATGTCTAAGCTTCTATTCATCCATTATGAAAATATAGTGACACATAGAGAAATTAAATTAGGATTGATAATATATGAAATTTTCATTATTAGACCCCTAAAATAAAATGAAAATCCATACATGACATATAAATATTAAAATCTGTAAAGGTGAGCTATGCAGTTAAGGTGAGTTACATTGTTTAGGTGAGGAGAAATGATAGGGCACTTCATGTGATATCATACATTAGAGGCCTATATAATGGGTAGTGAATGCTCATGTTTTGGGTTCATTTTTTTGAGGAGGGGGGATTATATCCTATATTCACATGACCAACTAATCTTGAGCATAGTATTAGACTTAGAAAACCAATCATCATACTCAACACTTTCAGTCTTAAAAACCTTTTTATAAAATAACTCGATCAATTTGGGATTTTACAGTAAGACTAGATACAAAAAAGATCAACCTCAACATAATTAAAATCAATTTCTTATTAATAATATAAATATATTAATATTATATTATAATAATACAATAACTATATATAATATTTTATAAAATAAGCCTGGGACTACAATGTCTAGAATGAGTTTGAGACACTTTGAAAATAGTGTTGGATACTAAGATGAGGTTCAACATTGTTTAAATGGGAATAAGGAGAATACAATTCTAAGAGAAGTCAATGAATACATTTCAATCATAATGATCTTATATTTCCTAAAGAATATAAGATGCATGGCATAAATAACTAAAACAAAGGAACAACGAGCCCAAATAGTTCTTTAAGATCAAAAATGGGCCCATAGGTCATACAGGGAATACTAAAATTAATTTAAATAGTTAATAAATTGAGTTAGTCTTGAGATAGAAATGCATTAAGATGATCCCAAGTTCGTTAATAAAGGTGACCAAGCTAACTAAAACAATGTGAGAGGATTCAACAAACTAAGAACCCAAGTTTCACAAAATGAAGATATTATCAAAGGAGAAACTAAAATAATAATAAACATATAAATCAAAAGTTCAAATAAAGCAGAGGTGATCTCAAAAGGAGATCAAATAGAAGGGCAGGTTGATAGTATTACAATGATTTCAACCATTTTATATAGTAAAAATATCTTGGAGAGTTTGTTGGAATTTTATAAATTTGATAGATGTTGACCAGTGCTTGATGATTATATTTTATTGCATCAACCAATCTACTTATGCACATAACTATTCTATATATTTATAGAGTATATTACCCATTTAAGTGTTCCCTAATTTAGTGTATGAGGTGGACACCCCATAAAATTATTACTAATCATTCACCCATTATCTCAACTAGTGTATCCTTATAGCCCAGGAAATGAGTTACGATAAGACACATGAAATGAAGCATGAGGATAGAAACATTATATAACATATGTAAGCACCAAATATCTCTAATAGTTCACATGTTGATGTATATAATAACTTGTATGTTCTTCAATTCATTTCAAAATGTGCATGTTCTTTATCACCTTACCCTTTCTTCCATGATTTAATGACATCCTTATCCAACCTTCAATACATGGTTTGTTAAGTAGATGGTCATATACTCACTATGTATACACATACATCATTTTCCACTATTTTTGTTCAAAAATTTGGTGCAAGCCACACACCTCTCACCCTAGTTAGGTACAACTTACAAGTGTATAGCTATGTGGTGGCCTGTTAGTTAATTTCAAGTGATATTGTACTCTAGAGGGCCTATATTATACACCAAACTTGGATTGAAGGTAGATAATTCATGGACATGATATACACCCATTGGGAAGGGATATGTAGTTTTCAATGTGGAAGCATCTTTGACTAAAAAATCTATATGACTCACATCAATAAAATACAAAGTAAACCATATATGTAAACATGGATTATTTTTAAGTGAGTTAGGCAATGATGGTAAGGGGTAATGATAGGGAATTTTAAGTGATATTATACCTAGAGGGTCCATATTGTATTAAAAACTTATATTTAAGGTATATAATCAATTAACATGACTTACACTCATTAGAAATGGATATGTAGCTTGCACAGTGACAACATCTTAGACTAGAAAATCTACATAACACAAAACAATCTAATACAAAGTATAAAATATATGCTAACATGGATTATTTTTAAGTGAGTTAGGTGACGATGATGGGTAATTTTTGTCACTCAATATTTAAACCTTGGAGAGGTAGTTCATATCTTCACTAAATTGAGTGAAACATTAGATTACCTATAAGCCTATGGGTTGCCTATAGTAGAGGTAAACCTCTAGGTTTAAGGGATAGCTCCCTAGATTAGTCTTTGAAAACTTATCACCTACACTCATTATTTTATTAGATGAAAAGGGATATAAGGAACACAAAAGTAACCTATGCTAATGAGGTGATACACCAGATTGATTTCCACTAGAATATCATACACTTGCACTATGAAAAAAGGACTCACGATACTAGTCCCAACATCGTAAATTGCTCTAACATAAGTGTTTCAAACATGAAGGTGATATTCATTTTAATTCTCAAGGTTAGTAAATAAGAGGTCAGATTTTAGAAACTAATTATACTCCTTACACTTAGAGATAGACAAATACACTAACTACACTTCATGTGACCTGTTAGACGGAGAACTACTTGAACTAAACATTAAAGAGTAAAGAGAACACAATGATAGATATTTATCACTTGTTATTCCACTATGAACTACTTCACACACTTAGACAAGAAGATATTAAGTCAAAAATAGATTAAATTTTTTTTATTTCAAATTCAAACACAATATTCAAACCAATAGGGCTTCCCCATAACAGGGGTGGATCCATTACAAAGCCAAAAAGGCTTGTATAAATAGAACATATGAGAGGAAAGAGAAGATGCGAAGTGGAAAGGTCATAATGCCAAGTGTCAAGACTTAGAAACCAATTAAAATGCAATAAAATGAAGTGGAAAATAGGTTATGAATTCCTCATGAACTTGTGTCAATCTGAAATATGATATATTCCTCAAGTTGGCATAAAACTCTTCATTCTCTCTCTTGAAACTTCTCTTTTGATGAATAATCCACTTGACTATATAGAACCTATATAGGATTTATTGACACATATGTATTAATATTGGAATTTAAAAATAAGATAGTGATAGTCATTTATGCCTCTCTAAATGATAGCCTCTTCCGTACCACTTGTCATTCATTTTTTGTAGTCACTCACTAGCTCTCTAGGTCTCAATTTTTGTAGTCACTCACTAGTGATAGTATTTTTTTTAAATCTTGGTAAAATTTTTAAATTGACTGGCGGTGCTAGCTAGACATGCCTAATACCCGTACCATGGGGCAGGGGAGACTAGAACTTGAGACTAGTAGAGCCGCAACAAAAATACTTTGCCAACTAGGCTAGGGCCCCTGCCCACTTAAGTAGCTTGTATTTATTCATGGAGATTCATTTAAATAATTTTAAACTAATTTTAAATCCTTATTTGTCTTTTGGTTTATCAAATAGACCTCAAAAAACTTGGTATCACTCTTCTCATTATCACACTCAGGCAGTCACTTTGCCTTCTCATTATCCATTTAAGACTACATATAATGAAAGGTCTATCAGAGAAGTTTTGATGTTTCACTAAGGTGATATATGAGTATGTGAAGTTATAAAAAGTCCCTATATGCCTCTATCAATAAATTTCATTCACCTATTCCTTTGTGTACCTATGAAACACATCAAAACCTGTAAAAAACCTAGAATTAGGTTAGTATCCGTATAAGGGATAGTATGAAAAATTTGGGTTCCAAGGAGATTTAGATATTTATAAACAAGTAAAAAACACTTTCAAGGATAAATTAACCCTTATGGATACATCTCCAATTATATTTCCTCCATTAGGTTCATATAAGGGTTTTAGGTCTCGTAGCTTCTTAACATTGATTCATAAAGGCTACACGTCCAACCCATGAAAAAATTACATTAATTTGGAGTATAAGACCCCAATAAATAATAAATATATTATTTAGGTCTCATATAACTCATACATAAATATGTGAGTAAAATAAAATGGCCTCTCAAGCTTTTGCAATGCTTTCTAAGTACGCATAAGAAGAAAATAGGACAAAAAACTAATTATGTACTATTACTTAAAAACCAATGGTTCCTACCAGCCTTTTAATCTCCCATGAAATCTATAAAAGTTTTTTTTAAGTATCTCATGGTTTTATATATCAAGTTAGGTACCCTAAGGGTTTAGGCCTAGTTTTAGGCCTAATAGGCATAAACTATGTGCTTGTGTGTATGACCACCTATAGGTGTTATCATTGAATGTGAGTGATTATAAAAATATTTTAATATTAAATAAAA
Source organism: Torreya grandis (assembly GCA_037957365.1). Classification (NCBI taxonomy): domain Eukaryota; kingdom Viridiplantae; phylum Streptophyta; class Pinopsida; order Cupressales; family Taxaceae; genus Torreya; species Torreya grandis. Next base: position 212,195 of record JARHVA010003764.1, on the reverse strand, counting down.
CTCTACAAATCTTCCAAAAATAACTCAAATATTTTCCCTTCATCCCTTCTTCATTAACACACTATGCTTGCAGGGTGCTCTTGATTGTGGAGTGCCCTCTATTTGAGATAAAATAGAGGGAACTTACCCTATTTTTATAGTCTATATAAATCCATGTGGGTCTAACCTATGTCAATATGAAGCTTTGTACTAAGTTTCATAACTTTTTCATGCTCCAAGACCCCTCAAAACTTCAAATTCCTCAAGACAGGCTTATAGGATTATGAGGACCGTATGCAACGTTTTTGATTGACTATAGGTTAAGGTTTTATTTAAACCTTCTATATCTCCTTTTCTTAAGAATCACATGAATATGTGATATATCATATTTATAGTGTATTAAAAATGGCTATCCATCCTATATCTTTGTATTTTAGCCAAGGTCATTCACTAGCATAAGCTAATCCATGATTGTATCAAACTATATGTGTCTTATTAAGGAATGTAAAAGATTCTTATAAGTGCTCATTAGTGGATGAGTATTGTCTTTCTCTCTCCTAGTTACATATTGAATTCATTATGGCCATTCCATTTATGGGTGGACTCTTTTCTTCTTTTAGACCATGTTTTCATGTCTTACCATCAATACACTATAGGTCACTAGAAGTTGCATTGCTACAGGTTCACTTTAGTCATCTTAACATTGTGTTTACTAAGTGTTTTTGGTCAAAATTTATTTAACTTGGAAACCACTCAACCATCAATATATCTTGATCAAGTAACCACATTTTTATGTTAAGACATTACCCTTAGGCCTAGGCTACTAGAATAAAATAACTAGACTTACACAGGCCTCATGGATCTTCACCAATAGATGTTACAATGTGAGGTAGGATCCCTTTCTTGAAGAAGTTAAGGTAATTAGTCCCATTTTCAACTTTCTCTCTCTATGACCCTAAATCTAAATTTTATTGTATGTAGTGACCTCACCACTATCACTATGAGAATCTATGCTCTCAAACTTGCTTAATAGTCTCAATTGGATTCCAAACACCTCCAAATCCCCTTTTATCAATACTCAGACCTATGTTGTATTGGCTTTAGACTATTATTTGAGACTACCTATAGGTTTTTATGATATAAGGATGTGTGCTAGGTTAGAACCTCATCACCACCCTAATGACCTTTCACCAGGTTCATGGACTTTGTTTAAGATCTTAAGTTGAATTCAAATCCTTAAAATACCAATATGCCTCTTTTCATGTCTTGATCCTCCTTTAAAGTTTGAACATGAACCTGTAGATGCCTTCTTCAAGGCTAATTTATTATATCAAGTGTTAGGTCATGCATGTCATTAGTGACACTCTTGAGACTATTTTTTTATGAATAATATGATCAAACATGCTCTATGAGGTTGTAAACAAACATATTAGCTTTGTCTTGAAGCCATTTACAAGAAGGTGAAACTATGTAACTAAAAACACTATTTTGTAGACTTTAATGGTGTCTTATGCTAACATAATGAGAGAGTATTGGTTATTATTTGATATTGACACATGCAAATTAGACTAAAAACCATATGAGAAGGATGGTCATACTCTTGAAGATCACAAACATCACTTGGTTTTCTCAAATCAATGTAAACAAAGAAGAAAATTGAAGCTATTGAGGATGTGTAGATAGTTTAGAGTCACTAACATTCTTACTGATGGTTGAAGCACAAACCACCAAACCAAAAAATATTGACATGGAAGGGAAGGCCATAAAGGCTACTATCACCCACCAAGTACACTTTATTGAACTATGTTCCTCCTATCCATACTAAGTGTAAACTGGTTGGCCTACCCAAGAGAGCGATGAGAGAGAAGTCAGGTCTTGGCAATTTTGGACCTATCAAAGCTACCTTGGAATGTAAGTTAACTATGGAGGTATTAAGAGACCTCTTTGAAGTGGTCATATGTGCTAATGGGTTATATTAATCTGTAAAACAATTGAAACTAACTTTTTTTTGTATTGATCTTTCTATTTCCATGTTGAACTTGCATCTTTTTCAATTTCTAACTATCTCCTAACATCTTTCTAACATGTAGTACATTATATGTACTTTTAAAACATTTGTCCTTAGTGAAAAACCATGCATCTTCATTAAAATGACCCAAAAGGACATAACATGATATAATACCAACTTAGACAAATGTGACAAAGATAAAACATGTTGTTTGACCTCATTAATGACCATGAGACTAATTCAAACCTAGAAGACCTTATGACATGTTTGGATATATAAGGGGGTTTGACTATATTTGACCTAGGTTCAAATTTAGTAAAACATTTTGGAGATTTCCTAGGGGTACCATACTTGTTATGCTAAGAACCAATTGCCTTATCCTATCTATTGGGATATTAAGTCACCTATACACTATACTTGATCTTAAAATGCCTATGAAAGGAAACATAACCACACCAAATACAACATAAATTTAACACATAAGACAAGAAACTAAAACTTATACTTGTGCTCTCATGAACACTTAGGGAAAACACACAACAATAACACAATAAAAGCACATCTATCTTAGTATGTGTAATACCTCAAACATTTGATGTGAATAACAAATTCATCATTACACTCCATGAATTTAACCTAATTGGTAGTGGTTTGACACTCATTCTCATGCTCAGTAGGATAATCTCCTTCATGTTTATAAGGTTCATCAATAAAATTACTATCAGATTCATGCTTCTTAGGAAGGGGATTTGATTTACTCAATTGTTGAAACTCTAAAACTATGGAATGGAACTACTACCACAGATCATCTTATTTTTCAAGGTTTTCACCTTCATGGACTCCTCCATTTTGGGTAGATAGAGTGGCATTATATTCCTCATTGTCTTGATCTACAATAATTTTAAAACCATCATCATCATGCATATGAATAAGGTAATTACCCTCAACAACTTGTTGAAAATTTTTATCAATGTTTACCTCAAAATGCTAATCACATTCCTCATGGATGTTGTATGTGCCAAGGTCTTTGTCTTCAATGAAATTATATATGGATCATGTATATAAGTGTCATTACCATACTCATGTAGGAAAATATTAGATATACCCTAAGGTTTAGAGGATGCTCCACCATCCATAACATACAATTCTTGATAATTGATGGTATAATTTAGATTAGAACCTACTTATACATATGGCTCAATGTGAAACTTGGCCAATAGTTGTGTTGTAATAGTCACCTTCGATCCATACCTTGTTTTGAAATATAAATAAGGAATAATTAGCTAAGATATATCCTCCTATCTTGGTGGTGAAATCCCTTGATAAAAAAATAGTAAAGTGAGCAGGTAGATCAACCACTACTATATCTTGAAGGATTAGAAATATTAGAAAATCACGCAAAAAAATATCAAACTTTTGATGATCCCTAATAAATTAGTTGGTGTCCCATCACATTTAAATAGTCCCTTGATACATGGATCATATTTCAAGCCCAACTTATCTACCACAATGTTGGTCATAACTAAGGTAGTTGCTCCACTATCCACAATGTAATTATGAATGAGCTTGTCTCCTACAATGAGTGTGAGATAAAAAGTTAGGGGATTTTAAAATTTTGTGGAGGGTTAAACAATATTATTAATATAATTAGTGAGGGATACACCACCATGTCATAATGGTTTATGATTGATGTGGATTTAGGATAGTTTCTCTTGAAGTTATTCCTTTTGATCGGGCATATGAAGTACTTATGAAAGAGAGAGACTAATATTAACATTATTTAATGAATTTGTAGTCATATACAGTGATACATTTGGTAGCTTGAGTGTGGCTTATGACATCCATTCCACTGGTCCCTTTTGCATTCTCTCATGACCCTTTTAGGCATCCTTTTGTTGATTTCTAGTCATCTGTAAGAGACCTCATTCTAGCTTAGTTAGGACCTTTTTCATGTTTATTCCATCCCACAAGTATCAAGCCTATAGGTTATGAGTTTTTGGGGTGGAATATAGTTCTAGACCCTAGGGTGTCCCCTTTCTAGTGCTCCTATCCAATCACATTTTGAGCCCAGGTGACCATTTTCTCCTGATTCCTCTTCTTCATTATGTCAGCCTGACATGATTGCTTTTAACCCATGAAAAATAGATCTCTATAAAATCCCATTCAAATGTTCATTTAGGAGGGGTTGGTAATTATTTTTAAAATCAAGCAAGAATACAAGATATACCACTAAAGCAAATTTTCTTATCCTTTGCATACAACCATTCAATGTAGCTACCAACCTATTCAAACCCTCACACCAATCCCTAACCACCTCAAGCACACCTAGTTTAGAATTTTTACATCCACATAACACTATTTCACAAAGAACATCAATTGGGAGAACTACATATGGCTTGATCCCTCTTTAGAGTATTGGTATGTAGGTAGCATACCCACACAAGGGGTGTGGATGCACATTCAGTGCATCTTACTCACTCTAAAGCCCCTCTCTCAAGTTTCATTCAAGCATATTGAATATTTAGGTTGGAGATTAAATAAGCTCTACAAGGAGCTCCATCAATAGTAAATACTTGAGATTTCATAGGCAAACTAAAACAGGGGCAGTGCACAAAACCCAAAAAACTCAAATCTCTGTGACTAGTTTGGGCAATAGTGACAGGACTTGGACTATAGCATTGAACCTCAAAGTGTCCTATTTTCAATGTTCCTATCCTTTCACCAAATGAAATCTAGATCTTGATTTATGATAGTGTCCTAGTCTTACACAATGAGTACTATCTTCTGTCTCAGTCATCTTAGTCTAATTTGAGCTGAGTTATTTTCTCTTCATTTATTACTATTTTTAGTTCAAATTATACAAATTAGTAGCTTAATTATTGTAATATTATTTATTACAATAATTAACTTAGACCCTTAACTAAATTAGTAATAATAATATAATATTTCCAAAAATATGAAATCATTTAGTGAACCCAACTTACTTCATTTGTGCATAAAAACCCTAGGGTAAATTCCTTGCTGATTTTTACAATATTTTTTTGATTTTTCACTTGCTTATTTAAATTAAAAACTCAATTTAATTTTTAAAATTCCATAGTAATTTTTAAAAATTATTTTTATTCCAAACCCTAGTTACACTTACAAGGTCCCTTTAAATCATAATTTTTTCCAATATTTTTCTAATTTTTTACCTACATATTTAAATAAAAAATTCACACTAAATTTTAAATTCCTTAGTATATTTAAAAATATCATTTTAAAAAACCCTAGTTGTATATACTATGTCCCTTTGGTTGCTTTAGGTATCATCTTACATCTAAAATCAGAGTCCACATAAAAACAAAAATTGATCTCACTTATCTACATATATTTCTTGTATTTCTTGCAAACAATAAGGAGACCATACTAAGTCCTATTACGTACATGAATGATGAATTTTACAATATGTTAGTACAAAGCTTCATTATTTACATTTCATGCTTAATTTTCATAATATGGGATGATATTAAGAAAGTTATTGTTAAACATAGTAATATCCCTCTTATTTAAATTATTGTTTACTTGTCTTTAATACAAGGTTTCATCACTTACTTTCTATCTCTCATATGGAAAAAATTTCAAGTTTGTCTTGCTAAACATATTAGAAATATCATAGCACATGCAAAAGTTTTTTATGCATTCATGCACCATTTCATTATCTCTATCCCTTGCTTTGTAACTCTTGTATGGAATTTTTTTAAAGTTTATCTTGATAAACATATTAAAAATATCATATCACATATCATAGTTCTTTATGCATTAATGCAAAAATGCATGATCTCTATCCCTTGCTTGTTATCTCTCATGTGGAATATTATTTATAATCATATTGCTATACAACTCGTAACTCTAATGAATTATTTAACATGTTATCTCTCTATTATGGGTATTTAAATCAATAATAAAATCTTTACATACTTAAAGGATCCATTGCATAAGCTAACAACCACCTGTCAAGTTTCAATGTCATACATTATTCATAGGAAAGAATTTCATTCTCCTCCTCTCCCCCAAGAGGGTGATAGCTACTTTCCCTCTAACCAGGTCCATGTTATCACCCCTCCAAAAGGTGAGGTATCCTATACAATTGTTCCTAATGGCATATATTCAACATATAGCTTCTTTAAATACTCTTCAACATATGTGCTTAAATGTTCAATTGAAAACAACTAGGGTTTGCACTATTGAGACTCTAAGGGATCAAATTACAAGTATGAGCGAGTTAATTTCATATTTACAAATGTAGAATCAGCTATTACATGAAAATATCATAACATTGGAAAATCATATTGTAATACAAAAGCCTAAAGGTACCCTAGTGTAAATCATGTATATGCACCTTTACCTAGTTAATTGGTTGCAAGCAATGTTACGTATCAAAACAAGAAATCACAACAAAGTAACTCTACAACTTGTGATTAAAAAATCATGTAATTATCAAATAACAGTTCAACTAAGGTACTAAGGAAAATGATTAAATATAAGTTGATCAAACTACCTCCTCTACATCTAGTGAGAAGATCTAGATATTATTGCACATATCATAAAAATGCATGGGCATCACACATATTCATGTTTGGAATTGAATAAACATATACAAAAAATAATTGTTAATGAGGAACATATATAAGGTAAATCATTCAAGAAATCCATAGTGATACAAGAACACATTCACAAAGGGTCAAATTTAGAAACAATACAAAAGTGGTTACCAAAGAATAACTTAGAACAACAAAAGAATCAAAAATCAAAATTAGAGCTATAAATAGTACCACAAACACAGGTAAAGCATGAAAAAAATGCAAACCTACATCTCCAAAATGAGGCTCAACTTTCAAACTAGTATGGGTTTGGTGAAAAATATCTACAACAATTTGATTATCAAGGTCAAGGGTTGGGCAAGTAGGCTCAAGGCATCACTACTCCTATTCTAGAAGTTGATAATGTTTGTCAATAAGATTTGGATATATTGAACCTTCTAAGGCAAATCATTCATAGACACAATTTATCAAAGGAAAATATATAGATACCACAAAAGTCAACACTAGCATTCCATTGGTTCAAAATTAAGATGATAATAATGAGTGAAATAATATAGGTTATTATGATTCCAAGATACCAACAATGAATATGAATATTTAGAGTCATATTCGTATCCATTTCCTATGGTTCACAATCATGCATGATTCTTTTTTTTTGATACAAGACACCATGATAGGGAGTCTCCCATGAGACTCATTAGTTAGTACCATTTCTTCTCAGTATTACTTGTACATAATTTCTCAATTTTCTTGTACATAATATTTCAGCTTGATTGTACATAACCTTCAAATAATTCAAAATACAAAAACATTCAAATATGTCGAAAAAAAAATAGAAAAATAATATAACATTTCAAAATACCAAAAACATTCAAATATATTCCAAAATACCAAAAATATACAAAATTTCAAAATACAAAAACACTCAAATATTTCAAAAATATAAAAACATTTCAATTGTATGCATCATCCATGCTCTAAATTTCTACTACCATGCTAGACTTACATTTTTGTTGTTCTATGATATTGTTTGTCAATTTATCTACATTTCCATGCTTCACTTGATCTTTTTTGAGTGTGTGCAGTGACACTAAATCCTTGATTGCTTTAGTCTACCCATTGAGGGGGCATCCTACTTCTACATTCGAAACACATATCTATATATCTACCCATTGGAGGCATCTTTCACATGACTACACCATCTAGGTTATGTAATTCCTACATCATACACTCTAGTTATCATGTTGATGTACATTACTTACTCGCTTACACAAATTACTCTATCAAGAATCACTAGTATATAGAACTTATGTATTTATTATTATATACCTAGTCTTGTAACTCATGTCTTACATACATTCACTTCTTGCTTTGATTAGTTAGATGCAATTGTATTTCTAGTATTTACATGCTTTATTTTCTTAATTTGCATAGCTAGATGTGATTGCATTTCTTAGTTCCTATTTTTTCTCATGTATATGCCTTAAGACATTTTCCAATGTCCTTTGCTTCTATTCTCATGTGTTCCTTAAGACATTTACCAATGTCCTTTACCTATACTCTTTTATGGGATTGTGTCTTTCATGCCAACCTTGCTTATTTTCAATTTTATATGTAAGTGGCATTTAAACATGCCTTGTATGACTAATTTATATTTTGAGTGACATGTGCTCATGTCCCTTTTTTGCTTGGCCCCTTGGCCACTCTTGTATGCTTCTTACTTCTTGCCTTGTGTGATTGTTACTTGTTTACTTTTAAATTGTTTACAATGCCATGATCCACATCATGCATTATCTTGATTTCTTGGATGCCATGATGGAAATCATGATCCATCCATCAAAAACTAACTAAAAATTAACAAATAATATTTCTAGTTTCAATTTAGTATATTGCACATGTTTTTACATTGTTATATCTATCTAGGCATATCCCTATTTGATCTAACAATCTCCAATACAAACCATGTTATATCTTGATATATCTTGTCAATTATCATTGATATATCATGTATTTCATAGCATACCACACTTGTAGGGATATTTATTCTGAGGGTAATCATTGTAGGGTCTTCATTCATACCATTAAAAGAGGAGGCAATAAATATGGGTTTTCTCTTAGAGATCAGATCTTCTACCAATCAAAAAAATTAGTTTCTAGAACACTCAGAACAATAATTAGAGGTCAAACTAAGTAGAATAGATGAAAAAAACAATGATGATTCTAGAATAGTCTTTAGTTTTAATAAAAGACAATAGTGTTGGACATGGAAAACAATGCTAGACAATAGGTTGTCTTATTTTTGGCACTCTTATCCAAATAACAAAAAACCTAAATTTTCCATAAATAGGTAGAAAGGTAAGCTCAGCTATAGTTTTGTACATATAGACCAGTTTAGATTCAATAGTTTTAGTACAATTTTTCTCAGAGAATCCATATATAGGGGGCATCATTCATGAAATTATGGCTCTCACTTCTATTTTTAGATAGGGTAGTCGGTATAAATTTCATATCAAAATCCATGTTAAAAAACTAGTGATTGGGGGTAATGTGCATGGCACATTGGTCTTCTTTTCTTTCTAACTTTATCATATTACCTAGTTATTCTCAATAGGTGCATGCCTTAATCCATATACAAGTGGTTGGAATCATTTTGAAGTGGTTTTCATACAAGCCTAATCTCAACTTATCTTAGTGGCTTTCACATAAGCCTATGTCCTAGTTTTAGAGTGGTTATTATACAAGCCTAATCTCCCCCTTTTTTGAGTTAGCCACGATTGGCCTAGTTTCTTGTAAAAATTCAACTATCCACACCACATTATCATATTATAGAGCATTCATGGGCTTCAAGAGCCATCTCATATGACACACATTCATATCAGTATTAGTTTATAGTTTCACTTCATGAGGCAACAATAGAACCAAGTGACTGGATAGCTTTTGTATTCTTGAGCCACCTACTCAGAGGGATTAAACACATAGTACAAACATCAATTAACATAAGCATGATCACATAACTTCACTTACTAGGTGATGATGGATCTAGAGGGCCAACCTTGCATTCTTAAGCCACTCTTATGGAATTGAGCACTCAACTCTATTCATGATATTACTTTTAGTACAACACATACCCAACATATCTAACACATCCAACATCACTTAGCATCACAATAAGCTTGTATTGGTTTGTGTACCTGATGAGGTATATTCATTCCTTTCTCTTCCTCTCTCTTACCTAGCGTTGTACATTATTATTTTAGATATAGTGTATTTAGTAAGAATTGATATACTCTTTTTTTCTCTTGCAAATTTACACTTCATGATGTGCTCTCTATGAACACCAAGTATCACATAGCTTCATGGGTTTCAACCTTATAGATAAGTTTAGGTACACTTTCTATTTTCCTTTATCCTAGTATTTCACTTTGTTGCATCACTAGAATAAAGGGGGGGAAATGTAGTCATATAAAATGTTAAATTTGGTATCTTGAGTGTGGATTATGACACCCAATCCATATGTCCATTTTACATGCTATCATATTAATTTTAGGAATATTTTCATTGATTCCTAGTCATCATTAGGCTTTTAAGACATCATTCCAGCTTAGATAGGACCCTTTTTTCATGTTTACTCCACCCCTTAGGTCTCAAGATTATAGGACAATAGCATTGGGGGTGGACTATAGTGATGGAACATAAGGTTTCCCCTCTTTAGTGCTCTTGTCCAATCACATTATGAGCCTAGGTGACCATTTTATCCTAATTCCTCTTCTTCATTGTGTTGACCTAGCATGATTGCATTTAACCCATGACTAATAGATATCTATAAAATCCCATTCAAATGTTTATTTAAAGGGGTTGGAAATTATTTTTAAAAACAAGAAATAATATAATCAAGACCACTAAGGAAAAATTTCATATTCTCTGTATGGAACCATCCAATATAACTACCATCCTATTCAAACCCTCACACTAGTCCCTATCCACCTCAAGCACACCCACTTTAGCATTGTTTCATCTCCATAACACTATTTCACAAAGAACACCAAGTGTAAGAACTAAATATGGATTGATCCCTCTTTATAGTATTGGTATGTAGACACCATGCCAACATAAGTGGTGTGGATACACGTTTAGTGTATCTTACACACACTAACCCCCATCTCTCTCAAGTTTCATTCAAGCTTATTGAAGATCTAGGTTAGAGATTAAATAAACTATACAAAGAGATATATCAATAATCAAAACTTTAAGTTTCATAGGTGAAATGATATAGGGATAGTAGACAAAATGCAAAAAACTTAGATCTTTGTAAGTAGTTTGGACAATAGTGGTAGAATATGGACTATAACACTAGACCTTGAAGTGTCCTATTTTTAGTGCTCTTATCCTTTCATCAAATGAAAGCTAGATCTTGATTTGTGATAGTGTCTTAGTCCTACATAGCTAGTGCTAGTTTCCATCTCAGTCATCTTAGTCTAGTTTGAGCTAAGTTATATTTCTCTTCACTTATTACTATTTTTAGAAAGGTTCAAATTATACAAATAAAAAGCTTAATTATTAAAATATTATTTACTTATTTAATTAACTCGGACCCTTAACTAAATTAGGAATAATACTCTAATATTCCTAAAAAGGTGAAATCAAAATCAATGATATTAAAATAAGGAACACTCATCTTTTCTTATATTCTTGAGGACAAATAAGTGCCTTGAGCTTGACGCAATGGATTACTTTGAGTCACCCTTCCAACATTCTGGTTTTGAAGAGGTATACAAGTTTTAGGGACTACCACACTTGTATTCACACCTTGCTTCCTTGAAGAAGGATTATTTGAACTTATGCCAACACAATTGACATCTCCCAAAGCTTTCCTCTTTAATCTTGTATTTTCTACAATTGAGGTACATTGGCTTAGGAAAAATGTATCTTTCACTTGAAATTTTTTCAATCTCACTCCTTGGGGCTTCCATCCTTCATTAGTTTCTAATTTCATGAAGTTCTCATCTTCTGTTGTCAATTGAGGAGTAGGTCCACATTGAGATATCAAGGATTGTACTTCACCTTCATTGGAATCCATATACTATCCTTGAGTCTATCATTCTTCTATTTGAACCAAGTTACTATGGACTAGAACCATGGATCCTATGTTGGAAGTAGAGGTTGGATTATAGGCATTGGGTGGCCTATTAAAGTTAGGCTAACCTTACCCTCTCCTTTAAATATATTTCTGAGGTGGGAACCTAATTTATTTTAGATGATAGGGGTAGGGGTTTTGGTGTACTCCATATTGTATATTTAGTTACCTAACTTGAGATTCTAAGTCCTTAGATCTTGCCTCCCAATCAATGGCATCCTTTGAATTATTTGGGGTTGCTCTAAAATTGTTATTTGAACTTGGAATTGGAGTAATACTTGGAGAAGTAGAAGACATGTTAGGAAGAATGGGCATAGAGACTTTTAGATGGAGTTTACAACCATGTATTAAACCATTATCATCTATAATGTCTATATCATAAGCTTCAGGCAAAGTGTATCCACTCATGGAATGTAACATGATAACTATATTAGTCTAAATATCTCTTAGATATTTAATAAAAAAAAACTTGCAAGGGGACTCATGGGAGGTGAAAACCTATACCATGTTCTTTGAAACCTCTCATTGAAGTTGTGAACTAGGAATTTGATAATGAAGGGGATATTAGTATTGTGTTAGTGGATAAATCAAATCAAAATCACACTAAACTAACACATTCATGCCTAGTTACTAGGGTGAGCTTAAAAAAAAAAAAAAAAAATCTAAACTAAAAAGAAGAATCCTTTACCTTCTTTGGATGCTCCAAATGCTTTATTGTAGTGGCTTGTTCGATTTGTGCTCATGAAGTCTACATTAATGGAATATTGACTACCTCCATATCTTCTTGACACCTTGATTGGATTTGGCTTCAATATTTTGGAATCAATTTGGCATGGTGAATTTTCACAAGTTAAGCCTAAAATTCATGTGGCAAGGCCTCCTATTTATAGATTTGGGAAAATGGCTAGAATTAACTTGAACCATCCATCTCAAGATTGAGATGTGTGGCTAAGGATTAATCCAATTATGTAAATAAAAATACATAAATAGATTCATTGATATTTGGGATAGAGGGGTAATTAAGAGGCATGGAAGGCATTGATGACTCATGGGAGGGGTCAAACTTGATATTTTATGCATTTATGGCCGATAGATGTCTTCCCAAAAAATGATGTCACCTGATGATGTAGATATTAAATATCATTTATAAAAATAAGTATTCAAAATGTTTCCATGAAATTCTTAATTAGTCTCTAATTTGCTTTAATTAGCTCTTAAGCATGATTAAGCACTTTGTGTAAAAATTACTCAAATTGATCAAAATACCTTGTAATTGGCCCAATATTTGACTGCATTGGAATTATAATGTGATATTAGATGAATTAGATCCATTAAATCATTTATGATTCTATCAACATAAAATAACAAAGGCAAATGTCTTGTACGAAAAATTTCATAGAAAAAAGCAATCTAGAGCACCCAAGTGCAAAATTGGCATTTTGACTCAAAATGGTCTAATCAAGGTTAGTTAGCCCTTAAATTACATTGCCCCATTTAATGATACTCTATCAAAAAATTTAAATTTAATATATCAATTTCAACTCATTTAATGTGTTTTAGTGTTTTTAGGCTAAATTGTACATTTTGGTGGAAATTGGTCAAAAGCCTAGTTGGAGGTTATTGATGGCTAGATTTAGGTGTCTACAATTCGCCCCTATTTTGGAAGGCATTTCAAGATGTAAGCATAGTAACATCTTCTCAAATAATGAAAAGGTTTTACATGCCTACAACTACAATGATGATAAACTAACTATATGATTCCCCCTCGAGGGAATGGTTGACACAAGTAGGTCGACAAATGATCCATCAAAAAGAAAGAATTGAAATGAGGGGTCCAAAGAAAGGAAAGATGATGGGGTGTAAAAAAATGATTTTGAAAAAGTAGTTAAAATCATTGAGAATGTAAGTGGGATAGTGTACAATGGTTTGCCCAAAGGTGGTTATAAGCATTGTACCTCAATAGTGGTAACATGGTATGATAACACAATGATTTGCCCAAATGAAGTTATAATAATTGAGAAGATGGAGCTATCCTAGTTAAGACAGATAAATAAGATAACAATGTGGCCCTACATGGGCAAAAAATGTAAAGTGATGACAACATAATGATTTTCCCAAAGGTGGTTATAATCATTTAGAAATGTAGGTGGGATGGTGTGCAATGATTTTCCCATGGGTGGTTATAAACATTGTACCCTGATTATGGTAAACATGATTGATTGGACAATGATGAGGGTAAATTAACATAGAGGGAAATGATGAATTAAAATAACTTGTTAGTAGGGAGATGCTCATCTGAACTAATAAAGGTTAAAATTATTTCATGGTTAATTACTCTATTTGGGATATGATTGATATTGAATTAGGATGTGGTGCCAAAGAGATGTTGATACTACCATTTTTGACTAGACTTCTTGAAGCTGAGGTTTGTTGTAGCATGTGTCGATAGACATCATGGTATAACATCATGAGGAATTGGCTAAAATATGCATAAAGATTGATTCTCATAATTCAATAATCAATAGAAAATAATGCACCAATGATAAAAACCATGATGTCAATGTTAGTGAATGATTCAAGTATAGGTGCACATAAGGAATCGCCCAATGAATGCACATAGATTGAATCAAGGAAATAGTTCTGAAAGAAAACAAATAGGTAGATAAACAAATAAAATAAGTAGAAACAAACAAACAATGCAATAGAAACCATATGAATATTGCCCCTATAAAATAGGTGACAACTTAACAAATGAACAAAATGGGGGAAATAAAAGAAAAAGAAGGGGGTGGTTGGGCTATCTCTAAATGCACTAGGCAAATGGGTGCTACCTACATAGTTCCATGGATGTAATATCCAAAAAAAACTTAAGGTCAAATTTAGTTCTCCCAAGAAATGGGAAGAAAATGAGAACTAACAAAAACAAACAAAATGGATGTGATAGAAGAAAAAGAATGGTCTTAAAAAATGGCAAGTGCATGGGAGAAAAGACCAAAAAGGATGGGGAAACTAAGTGACAAGTGTTTTTATTGTAACTTAGTAAAGGTTTATAAAATCCTTAAGGTAAATAAGTGGTCAGTGTTTTTGGTCTTTTCTACTAATTTTACAAATGTTTTTAGAATTTTTGAAGTATCTAAATTTGATCAAGAATGACCAGACACTAAATGGTGCAATCTCATAAAATGGAAAAAGTGTGGCTTAGGTTGCTCATAAAATTGTGAGAGTGTTCAAACTTAGGTTTCTCACAAAACAATAAGAGCATTAAAACTTCGGTTGCTCACAAAAAAACAAGAGAATTTAAACTTAGGTTGCTTGTAAAATGATGAGCGTGTGGGATAGGGGTGACTGAGCTAACCTCAACAAGTATCAAGCACTACCTACATAGTCCCAAAGTAAGACCTCAAGTCATTGTAGTCCCACTTTTATGTTAGAGAAACCTGACTAACATAGCTATCAATTCAAATAAAATAGGCACAGTTGGTAAAAAATCATTGTATGGCATAAGAAATGGAAAGTTGGTATGTCACGGCTCAATAAATAAATGGTATCCCTAGTTTTCCCATAGGTGGTTATAACTAGGACACAACTACATAGACCAATGGTACTAATTTTCCAAAAGGTGGTTATAATTAGTAGCAAGAAAAATGATAAGAAAAGAACAAAAAATGAAGGATGCAACTACTAAAACTTTTGTCATACTACTCCAAAATATGATCTTTGTTTGAAGTACTCAAAATAACTAATGAAACTAATTAGATTCCTTGGTGCTAAATATGTTCAATGAATCATAAAAACTAAGGTAAAATGGGGTTGGGTAGATAGGATTTTAAAAATGCTTGGTTGATAAAATAGAACAATAAATTGGATGGAATGGGCTAAGAGGAATGACAAGCATGATATTTGTACAAAAGAAAGGGACAAAATAACACAATTAAAATGGTCCTTATAGATAATACACCTTAGCACTCAAGAATAGTACTGCTTAAGGTGAACAATATTCATTAGCTTAGGAAGTTCACCTCCATCTAGTGTGGCAAGCCTGTATGCTCCTAGTCCATAATCTATAACAATGATGAAAGGCCTTATCTAGTTTGGTTTGAATTTACCTTTATGCTTCTTCTCGACTGTGGTATTCTTTTGGTTTTCTTTAAGAACAAGATCAACAAGTTCAAATTTTTTATACTTCACACATCAATTATATTGGCCTTTGAGTTAGTTCTAATATGCCTAAAGATTGTTGAGCACAACTATGCATTTCTCATCAAGTAGGTCTAGCTCTTGCAAGCAGGCTACTTGATAGTCATGATCATCTAGGGCATGCTTTAAAGATATGCATAGTGAAGGTAACTCAACCTCAGTGGGAAGGTAGCTTTAGTACCATAAATAAATGAGTATGGAATGGCTCTTATGGGGGTATAATTATTTGTGTGGTATGCCCAAAGGGAAAAAACTATCTACAGGTGCCAATTATGACTAGTATTATTGACAATATTTTTAAGAATGTTAATAATGGTTTTATTTGATGCTTTAGCCTGGCCATTACCTTAAGGGTAATATGCCATAGAATTTTTTTGTGTGATGTTTTAATCAACACATAGCTTATCAACATCCTTGTTCTTGAATGATCCTCCATTATCAGATATAATGTTAGGGGGATACTGTAGCAATAAATGAGATGGTTGAAGATGAATTTGAAAATTTACTTTCTAGTCACATAAGTGATGGGTATAACTTTGACCCACTTAGTGAAATATTCAATGGTGGTGAGGATATGTTTATGGCCATCTAAAGATGTAGGATTGATTTTCCAATGAGGTCAAGTCCCCATGTAGCAAATGGCTAGGGTGTTAACATTGGTTTTAGATTTTGGTCTAGGGAAAGAATTAGATTAACATGCCATTGACATTTGTCACACCTCTTTACATATAAAATTACATCTACATCCATTATGGGCCAATAATAACTAGAATGCAAGAAATTTTTGGATAGGATTTCCCTATTAGAATGAGCTCCACATACCCCTTCATGAACTTTTGTTAATGATAGTGTATACTCTACCAAAGTGAAACAATGAAGTAGATTTATATCAAAATTATGATGGTAAAGGGTGGATCCAAGTAGAGTATAATGAGTAGAGTGATGGATAAAGGCTATGGTTTATTTTTGAGATAGGTTAGGTGGTATAAATTGGTCTTGAAGGTAGTTGTAAAGGTCTGAATACTAGATAGAATTAGGACCAACAATATCAAAAATCATTATGAAAATTAAAGGTTTATGAGTTAATGTGAACAAATTCTCGATAAGGAACTGATATTCTCTAGCTTTGTCTATTTTTGAAATCAGAGAGTTGATAGTAGCCATGGAATCTATAGTTTTATTACAAGCCCTTGGAATATACTCAAATTGGATATTTGTATTTTTTTGCTTTAGGGTATCAACCATATCCTTATATAGAACCAAATTGTCATCTTTGGTTTGAAAATAACATGTGACCTGATTGATGATTAACTAAGAATCACCATAAACTTGAAGATGAGATATGTTCTAGTGCACTACCTATCGAAGTCCTAGAATAAGTGCTTCATACTTAGCCATGTTGTTTGTATAAGAAAAATGATTCTAAATGATTTAAGGATTAGATCCCCCTATGGTGTAATAAATAAGAGGCCTACCCCTCAAAATACAACTTTTAGTGATACTCCTCAAGAGGTGTGTCAATTATGGTCATTATGCATTCATCAAGAAAATAAAATGTGAGTGGCTTTGTTTCTATAAGGTGTGCTTTAACAAGTTGATCTGCAAGGACCTATCCCTTGACTACCTTCTGATTGGCATACTCTATGTCAAACTCAATAAGAAACAAGATCCATTTGGCCATTCTACCTTGTAAATATATTTTAGATAGTATATACTTGAGTGGATATACTTTTGAAATGACCACAGTCTTATTGTTCAACATGTAATGACATATTTTATAAGCTATGCAGACTATGGCTAGATAAGCTTTTTTAGTAGGTGCATAGTTGTGTTCATATGTGACCAAGGTATGACTTAAGTAGTATACTACATGATCTTTTCCATTTTTATCATTTTGAGACAAAAGTGTCCCCAGGGCATTATTAGTAGCTGATAGATACAATAAGAACAACTTTCCCAGCATAAGAGGTAACAAAATAGGTGGATTAGCTAGATAGTCCTTGAGTTGTTGAAAAGTTGGTTGGATATAATCATCCTAGTGAAATGTAACTCCCTTCTTTAGAATATGTATAAATGGATGACACTTGTCTACTATCTAAGAGATGAAGCATCAGATTGACTAGATCTTGCCCTGTATACTATGGAGTTACTTCAAATTGGTTAATGGTGGCATCTCAATTATAGCATAGACTTTGGCTAGATCAAATTCAATGCCTCTATGAGACATGATGAAGCCAAGTAATTTTCTTGAGGTTACTCCAAACACACATTTATTTGGATTGAGTCTAACTTTGTACTCCTGTAGTCTTTCAATTATCCTACATAGCATGACTGGATGGTCAACCCTGGTCTTAGATTTTCCTAATATGTCATCAACATAGTCTTCAATAATATCATGGATGATATCATGGAATATGATAGTCATGGCCCTTTGATATGTAGCTTTGGTATTTTTAAGACCAAACAACATTACCTAATAATAAAATGTTCCCCATGGAGTGGTGAATGCTATTTTATGTTGGTCTTCTAGTGCTATTCTTATTTGGTTGTATCTTGAAAAGCCATCCATGAGTGAAAGCATTTCATAACTTGATGTGGTGTTGATGATCATGTTAATATTAGGCAATAAAAATTCATTCTTAGGGTAAGCTTTATTGATGTCTCAAAAATTAGTACAGATTCTAATTCCTTTAGGTTTTTTGTTAATAGGTAAAACATTAGATATCCACTCTAAGTAGTCAATGGATCATATACATCCTAATTCTAAGATTTTTTCTAACTCTTTCTTTACCAAGACAATAATGAGAGGATGTATCTTATGCAACTTTTATTTCACTAGTTTAGCATCAGGATTGACCACAAGGTGGTGTAGAACCAAGGCAAGGTCCAAACCTGGCATGTAAAAATAAGCCCATGCAAAGATATTTACAAATTCTCTCAACAAAGCTGTAATGACTTCACGTTCCTCCTTAGTGAGGGACATGCCTAATTTTATCCATTTTGTGTTTGATGGAGTCTTGATGTTTACCCCTATTGTATTTACAACTAGAAGGGTCAAACCATCTTCTAGAATAGTAAGCAAAGACTTGAACTATTGGACTATATCAAGGTCCTTTGTTAGGACTTGCTCTTCAACTTCTCCTAAGCATGATGAATATGAGTCCCCCAATGGGAGATTTGGCCATATGACAAAAATAGTCAAAAATTCTTGAAGAATTTGATCAAATACTTATCATTTCTCAAAATTGAACTTGGATCCATAGGCAAGTTCATCGTTAGTGGCCTCTTGGTATAAATTTGAAGAAGAATGAACAACACCATCTAATGGTGCCTAAAACATGTTTTCACTAGTAGACTGGCCTTTATCTTTACTTTTTCCTTGGTCAGAAAGCACTTCAAAGATGTTTTCACTTTGGGACCTCAATGTTTTATTTATTTATTTTGGCTAAGGGTGTTCACCTGCTCTCCAAAATAGGCTTTAGGATGTAATGTGATTGAGAATATTGATTTATAATCTCTTAATAGAATTTTATCTCTAAGGCCTAAAAAATCATGGAATGCCTCATTATTTTAAAACTCATTATTTGGTAAATTGGATTCTTATTGGTCCCAATCTATCAGTTGGGAATAGTATAATGGTATTGGTTTGTGACAAATGATTGGTGTAAGGGTACATATGGAATTGTTATCAAATAGGTTAGTCTCAAATAGGTTATCTAAGATAAGACTATGATCATAATCTACTTCATTATCAACATCATCATCACTAGTGATTAGTGATGAAACTTGAATAAGATATGTGGGGTCACCCCTAGATGGTTTAAATCTAAGTCCATAGGGTCTTTTTTACTTAGTCAAGGAAATTGGCTCAATGGTTCCTTGTTAATTTGATTTTTGGCCTCTTTCTTCATAATCTTGATGCTCCATGATCCTATTGAGAATAGGATACTTTTCACTCTTATAACAATTATCCAACTTGTCATTATATAACCATGATTCATCTCCTTCAAGAGGGTCTTGTTCTTGGCTAGATGTTGGTATAGACATGATTGGTCATAGATTATAAAGTTTATTTTTAACTTTTCATTTCCAATGCATGTGTGGGGTAACTTTAGGTCATCTAAAGGTCTTTGGATTTTGAATATGAAAGGCATCATGGGTCAATACTCCGTTAGGCCATTATATACAATGGTGAAATGATGAGAAGCTTCAAGGGGTGGCATGTGGGAAAGGGAATCTAGGGTATTAGGAAATATACAATTGTCCTCTAGAGAATCAATAAGTATGGCCTTTCCTTTATCCTACTTGGAACTTGGATTCATGATGTATTGGTTAGTGTAGCTTTGCAACTCAGCCTTAAGATGTTTGTAGTGTTCATATGGGTGCAAATCTCTTAGAATATTTACTTCCATCCTTGAGTGGGAGAACTTGATACATTGGTGTAGTGTTGATAGGACTACATGAATCTCATGGAACCAAGGCCTTCCTAAAAGCATATTATATGATAAATCAAGATCAAGCACATGAAAAAGTGTATCATGGGTCAAAATCCTAATGATAACTGGTAAGATAATGGTGCCTTATGATTCTCTCTACTAATTATCATAAGCTTTGATAGTTATCATTTTTAGTTGGAGATCTACCATTGTGTACCCAAGAAGCTTGATGAGATTTAGAGACACTATGTTGAGGCCTAATCCATTGCCTATAAGGACACATTTCAATTTATGCCACTTTATATAAACTTCTATGTACAATGGATTATTATGGATTGGACCAAGAGAAGACATGTCACTTTGGTTGAATGTGACATGTTGGGTTGGAGCTAGGTGTCTAACCAAAGCTTGAAATTTATCAAGGGATATGTCACTAGCAATAGTGGATTGGGTTAATAACTCATTCAAAATATTCTTATGGATATTCGATGTTTGCAATAAATCTAAAATAGAGATTTGTGTTGGTGTCTTCTATAATTATTCCACAATATCAAACTTCTTGTCTTGGTTAAGGGTGAATGGTTTGTTTTGAGGTTGAATGGTTAGTTGGCCTTAGATCATTAACTACATGTGTTTAGGACATACATTGGCCATGTGTCAAGCTTGTGAATCCTTTGAAATGTCTTCAAGTTCGATGCATCATTGGATCCTACAAGATGCACACCTTTTAATCAGTTCCATGACTGTATAAACTTAGACTTAAAATGATGTTTATAATGTCCTTTTATATTAATAAACAAAAAATAACTTAGGTTAAGACCTTTTATGCTAAGTTTTCCTATGTAAAAATGCTAGGAATTTCTTGAAAGGGTCTTTAGAAATTCCCCCTTTGCTTAGGATTTGAAAATTTGTCCAAGTTAAATTTGACAAGTTAAGTAGCATCAAATAGGACCTCATAGACATCAAATGATAGGAGTGAACTTGCCAAATTTAAGACAATAGAATTGATTCAATCCAATGACTGAGTGCCATGCATCAGGATTTTGAGTTTAAATTTGATGGGTTTCGTAATGTCAAATACATCCTCATAGATGTCAAATGATGGGAGCCAACTTGTCAAATTTAAGACAATAGAATTGCTTTGATCTATTGACCAATTGACACATGTCAAGATTTTGGGAATACCTAAGACTTCAAGGTTGATGCACATCATCAAATTAAAGGTTTTGAGGCAGGAAGGACTGCCAGATCATAATCCAAGTGCTTGAAAGTGATTGGTTTCCCTTTTAGTGTTAGCTTTGGTTCACATCATTGGATCAAAATCTCTGATTGAGTGAGAAGCATAAGATCTATAAAAGTACATGATATTTAATTTAAGTCTCGATATGTATAAAGGTTTAGCCTGAGACTTAGACCTTTGAAAGTTGTTCATGCCTACAAACACAAATACATTTAAACCTTAATAAGACTTAGTTAATCTAAAAGGGCTCTCAAGTTTTAAAAGGTAAAAAGGTCCAAGTCTTGATTTTATATTAACATTTGGTCATGTTGAAAAACATAATTGAAGCTTAATATAAAGTTAGGATTAGTGTTTTTTAATCGAAAGGAAATAAATTTTCCTTCTAGACTTTTCCCAGGAAGGTTTGAATTTAAAGCCCTAAGGTTTACTGCTTATGAACCCTAGCTTTCTCCATGGAACCTACAAATAATTACCTCAAATATAATCATTAGCAACATTATTCCATGAAACATAATCGCAAGAATATACACTGAGGCTAATATCTTTTTTAATTGAATTGCCTTTAAAATTCAAGAGAGAATAATCCTTTCACGTTCAATCCAGAACACAGTTGTTTTGAAACATTCACAAGATCCCCTTTTAGCAAAAGTAGAAAAATGGGGGTATGTTTGTCTCAACACTATACTCAATTTACAAAAAAATATGCACAATTAACAAAACACTTACCATATAAAAATATTTTCCAATAGATAACTATAAATATTTTGAGTTCTAACTTGCTAAAAGACCCTTCAAAACCCACTTTATAAACATTCCTTTCCACACTATTAGAGATAATTTAATGAAACACACATGTTTTCCACACAATTAGAGACACTTTAACAAAACACAAGCATTTCACACACTATAAGAGACACTTGAGTTAAACACACCTTCAAAAACCACTTTATAAAAAAATCTTTCCACACTATTAGAGACACTTAAATGAAACACAAGCATTTTCCTCACTATCCAAGACACTTGAGTTAATCATAAGCATTTTTGATTGAATCAAAAATATTATATGTATTATGTTAGAGGAATTTTTTAAAATAAGTTCTATGAATTCTTGATGTTAGAAAAGGGTAAAAACTATTTAGATTCTTATAAACATGTAGTTCAATGTGTAAATTAAGAGAAATACTCCTTTGCAGATAGTTATGGGTACTTGTACGAACTTGACAGATCTATTTGTAGGTGAAAATATATAAAATTAAGCTTCCACAAGTTAGATTCATTCTTGGGATCAAGTTTTACATATCAAAGATGTAAATAACTCTCTCCTCCTCCATCATTCCCTTCATAAGCTCACAAAGGCAAAATTCAAAAGCATGGTATGACTAGAAGAGAGAAATTTGGAGACTAAAATTTTGGTAAATGTTATGGATCATAGTAAGATTTAACTTTATGTAATTAGTTTTTAGTTCATCCCTCCTCCTTTATGAACAATTGTTAAGAGTATAAGGAGGTCACCATGCCTTTTCCATTAAATCAAGGTCTAATTTTACTTCTATTTCTTCACTTCAAATTTTGATGGAGGATAATGAATTTTTTGGGATGTTTTTAGATGTAAAAAGAGTATTTTTTATGTAGGTTTCATCAATAAACTCAACCTCATGAGGTGTATTCATCAAATGAACTAGTGGCTTAATCATGTGGAATATATCACATATGTTGCATGTATTTTGGTTGGCTTCAATTGTTAGGAATTTCAAAAGTTTTTGAGTTCCCCATTGTTCATATAAAACCACTCATTCTTAGATGATTCATGTGTTCTATCTCTTAAAATTTTTCCTTGTTGATAGTGCTTCAAGAGATGTCATGTTTCTTACTTTAGAAAGTATGGTATTGTTCATCAATAGTGTTCTACAAGATTGATTGCCAAATTTAGCCCAAATGGCAATGAGAAGCCAAAAAATCATATTAAGAAGGAATTTATTAGGTTTAAGTCCAAGGTAATGAACATGAGGTTCAAATTCACTCTCTAACAAATACTTAGACAAGATCATTTCACCCACAGGTTTGTGGATGTCTAGGTGAATATTCATGGGTCTAGGTTTCATGTTGAAGATGCTTTGGAAAGGGATAAATATGATATAGAATCTAAAAACTCATTTTATATTGAATGACCCCATTACATCATCAAGGATCATGAATGAATGAATTGGATCCAACTTCTATGCATAAGCCTTGTACATGAACTAACTTTCTACAGGCTTGTATATACAAATGAGTAAATTTGAGATTATATAGTGTTTAATTGAACTCTATAGATAATTGAGGTAGATGAAAAGAGAAAAAGACAAGATTTGATATAATTTACAAGTTATAGGACTTAATAAGTTGTTTTTAAAATATATACAAGTGAAAAGGGAGACTTATAGGTTACAAACCTATAGGTCCTTATTTTGGACAAAAAGTAATTATCATGTAAAGAAGAGAGGATGTGGAAACATGACTCAATGCAAGTATGAGAGATGACACAAACCAATTAAGACACATAACTATTTGAAATACAATGAGGGTTAATATGATTGGGTATACATTATTAAATACTCATACACAGACTTCTGTATGAAGACAAGAATGTACAAGCTTGTGAATACTATGAAAGGATAATAAAAATTATGGAGTAATGAAAAGAGTTTTCAAAAAGGCTCATCACTCTCAAAACCTCCATATCCAAGTGAATAATATCAATTCTCAAGTTCATGTTTAAATTATTTTTAGTTCATCACCTACATCTATGCCTTGGAATATATAAGCAAATAAGTGTATACAAGTGAAGATGGTGATATATATGCATCCACTTCATCCACAACGAAAGCAAACAGATCAAATCTATAACCTTGAATCCATACAATATCTTATGAAATATAATATGTTCACAAATAAGGCCTAACTTAACCACCCTTACATTATCGTTAGGTACATAAGTAACACAAAGTTTAGATGTCTTCAACATGTATGTTCATATCGATAAGATTGGATCTTGAAATGTATATAGAGGCTAAAATATGCATACGTCTAAATAGCCACTTAAAAAAATAAGAGATATCCAAACTTCCTTGACTAGAAGAGGGTAAAGTCTAATGACATATATGCATATTTCCCTCAAATTACTAAACAACAACTCAAAGTACAATATACACTAATGTAATTTATCAAAAAATCTAGATGATACATTTTACATGAAGGTTTGGAGCATTTATGGATTCAATTTTTATATTTATTTTATGTAATCATGTACAATCCAAATTATCATCAAAATCCCAAACCTAAAATTCCAAATTACTCTTGGTTGTTCCTAATTTTTATAGTGCCATTGTAATGAAAAATAATTTTTCAATTGCAATCACCAAGATAAAACCCGATCACCCATAATTGGCCTGAATCTAACATGTCTAAAATATATATTTAAACCTAAACTTATATCACTAAAAACCAAAATACAATAAACATATAAATACCATTTTAATAAATTTTGAACTAATAAACATATAAATATCTATAAACCTAATACTATGTAATACGTAATATTTAGATAAAGTTAAAAGTAATAACACCCCCTTAATTTATAAAACCACACTTTATGAAGATAAAATATTACATACCTTATACTAATTTAATTATGACATGGGTCCATGTATGATGTGTGGCTCGAATTAGGAATGCATTTCTTATGACACGAGGATAAGACATTGGCATCCTAGAGTGTATGTCTAAGCTTCTATTCATCCATTATGAAAATATAGTGACACATAGAGAAATAAAATTAGGATTGATAATATTTGAAAGTTCCATTATTATACCCCTAAAATAAAAGTAAAATCCATACATGACATAGAAATATTGAAATATGTAAAGGTGAGCTATGCAGTTAAGGTGAGTTGCATTGTTTAGGTGAGGGGAAATGATAGGGAACTTGATGTGATATCATACACTAGAGGCCTATATAATGGTCAGTGAATGCTCATGTTTTCAGTTCATTTTTTTGAGGAGGGGGGATTAGATCCTATATTCACATGACCAAATAATCTTGACCATAGTATTGAACTTAGAAGACTAATCATCATACTCAACACTTTCAGTCTTAAAAACCTTTTTATAAAATAACTCGATCAATGTGGGATTTTACAGTAAGACTAGATACAGAAAAAATTAACCTCAACATGATTAAAATCAATATCTTATTAATAATATAAATATATTAATATTATACTATAATAATACAATAAATATATATAATATATTATAATATTTTATAAAATGAGCTTGGGACTGAAATGTCTAGAATGAGCTCGAGACACTTTGAAAATAGTGTTGGATACTGAGATGAAGTTCAACATTGTTTGAATGGGCATAAGGAGAATCCAATTCTAAGCTAAGTCAATGAATACATGTCAATCATAATGATCTTATATTTCCTAAAGAAGATAAGATGCATGACATAAATAACTAAAACAAAGGAACGATGAGCCCAAATAGTTCTTTAAGCTCAAAAAGGGGCCCATAGGTCATACAGGGAATAATAAAATTAATTTAAATAACTAATGAACTGAGTTAGTCCTAAGATAGAAATTCATAAAGATGATCGCAAGTTAGTCAATAAAGGTGACCAAGCTAACTAAAACAAAGTGAGAGGATTCATCAAACTAAGAACCCAAGTTTCACAAGACAAAGATATTATCAAAGGAGAAACTAAAAAAACAATAAACATATAAATGAAAAGTTTAAATAAAGTAGAGGTAATATCGAAAGGAGATCAAATAGAATTCTAGGTCAATATTATTACAATGAGTTCAACCATTTTATATAGTAAAAATATCTTGGAGAGTTTGTTGGAATTTTATAAATTTGATAGATGTTGACTAGTGCTTGATGACTATATTTTATTGCATTAACCAATCTACTTATGCACATAACTATTCTATATATTTATAGCATATATTACCCATTTAAGTGTTTCCCAATTTAGCGTATGGTGTGGGAACCCCATAAAATTATTACTAATCACTCACCAATTACCTCAACCAGTGTATCCTTATAGCCTATGAAATGAGTGACAATAAGACACATGGAATGAAGCATGAGGCTAGAAACATTAAATAACACATGTAAGCACCAAATATATCTAATAGTTCACATGTTGATACATAGAATAACTTGTATATTCATCAATTCATTTCAAAATGTGCATGTTCTTTATCACCTTACCCTTTCTTCCATGCTTTGATGCCATCCTTGTCCAACCTTCAATACATGGTTTGTTAAATAGATGGTCATATACTCACTATGTATACACATACATCATTTTACCCTATTTTTGTTCAAAACATTTATGCAATTCACACACCTCTCACCCTAGTCAGGTACAACTTCCAAGTGTACAACTATGTGGTGTCATGTTAGTTAATTTCAAGTGATATTGTACTCTAGAGGGCCTATATTATACACCAAACTTGGATTGAAGGTAGATATGTCATGGACATGAAATATACCCATTGGGAAGGGATATGTATTTTTCAAGGTGGAAGCATCTTTGACTAACAAATCTATATGACACACATCAATAAAATACAAAGTAGCTCTTAAGGCGACATCTTAGACTAGAAAATCTACATAACACAAAACAATCTATTACACTGTAAAACATATATGCTAACATGGATTATTTTTAAGTGAGCTAGGTGATGATGATGGGTAATTATTGTCACTCAATATTTCAACCATGGAGAGGTAGTTCATATCTTCTCTAAATTGAGTGAAACATTGAATTACCTATAAGCCTGTGGGTTGCCTATAGTAGAGGTAAACCTCTAGGTTTAAGGGATAACTCCCTAGATTAGTCTTTGATAACTTATCACCTACACTCATTATTTTCTTAGATTAAAAGGGATATAAGGAACAAAAAATTAACCTATGTTAATGAAGTGATACATTAGATTGATTTCCAATAGACTACCATACACTTGCACTATGAAAAAAGGACTCACGATACTAGTCCCAACATCCTAAATTGCTCTACCATAAGTGTTTCAAACATGAAGGAGATATTCATTTCACTTCTCAAGGTGAGTAAATAAGAGGTCATATTTCAAACACTAATTATATTCCTTACACTTAGAGATAGAAAAATACACTAACTACACTTCATGTGGCCTTTTAGAGGGAGAACTATTTGAACCAAACATTAAAGAGTAAAGAGAACACAAGGATAGATATTTATCACTTGTTATTCCACTATGCACTACTTCACACACTTAGAAAAGAATATATTAACTCAAAAATAGATTATAAATTTTTTATTTCAAATTCAAATACAATATTCAAACCAATAGGGCTTCACCATAACAGGGGTGGATCTATTACAAAGCCAAAAAGGCTTGCATAAATAGAACATATGAGAGGAGAGAGAAGAAGAGAAGTGGAAAGGTCACAAGGCCAAGTGTCAAGAATTGGAAACCAATTACAATGTAATAAAATGAAGTGGAAAATAGGTTATGAATTCCTCATGAACTTGGGTCAATCCAAAATTTGATATATTCCTCAAGTTGGCATAGAACTCTTCATTCTCTCTCTTGAAACTTCTCTATTGATGAACAATCCACTTGACTAGATAAAACCTATATATGAGTGATTGAAACATATGTATTAATATTTTAAGTTAAAAATAATATATTGATAGTCATTTATGCCTCTCCAAATGATAGCCTCTTTTGTACCATTTATCATTCATTTTTTGTAGTCACTCACTAGCTCTCTAGGTCTCAATTCCCACACTTGTCACTTAAGTAGCTTGTAGTTAATCATGGAGATTCATTAAAATAATTTTATACAAATTTTAAATCCTTATTTGTCTTTTGGTTTATCAAACATACATCAAAAAACTTGGTATCTTTCTTCTCATTATCACACTCAGGTAGTCACTTTGCCTTTTCATTGTCCATTTAAGACTACCTATAATGAAAGGTCTACCAGAGAAGTTTCCATATTTCACTAAGGTGATATATGAGTATGGGAAGTTATAAAAAGTCCCTATATTCCTCCCTTAATAACTTTCATTCACATATTCCTTTGTGTACCCATGAAACACATCAACACCTATAGAAAACCTAGAATTAGGTTAGTATCTGTATAAGGGATAGTATGAAAAATTTGGGTTTCAAGGATATTTAGATAGTTATAAACAAGTAAAAAACACTTTCAAGCCCAAATTAACCCTTATTGGTACATCTCCAATTATATTTCCTCCATCATGTTCATATAAGGGTTTTAGGTCTCGTAGCTTCTTAACATTGATTCTTAAAGGTTAGACATCCAACCCATGAACCAATTCCATAAATTTGGAGTATAAGACCCCCCCTAAATAATAAAATATTTTTTAGGTCTCATATAACTCATACATAAATATGTGAGTAAAATAAAATGGCCTCTTGAACTCTTGCAATGCATTCTAAGTACCCATAATAAGAAAATAGGACAAAAAACTAATTATGTACTATTCCTTGCAAACCAATGGTTCCTACCAGCCTTTTAATATCCCATTAAATCTATAAAAGTTTTTTTAAGTATCTCATGGTCTTATAAATCAAGTTAGGTACCATGAGGATTTAGGCCTAGTTTTAGGCCTAATAGGCATAGACTATGTGCTTGTGTGTATGACCACCTATAGGTGTTGTCATTAAATGTGAGTGATTATAAATTTTTTTTATCTTCAATCCAAATCTATACATCTTCAAAAAATCACTCAAATATTTTCCCTTCGTCCCTTCTTCATTAACACACTATGCCTGCAGGGTGCTCTTGACTATGGAGTGTCCTCTGTCTGAGATAAAATAGAGGGCACTTACCCTATTTTTCTAGTTTGAAGAAATCCATGGGGGTCTAACCTTTGTCAAGATGAATATTTATACTAAGTTTTATAACTTTGTCATGATCCAAGACCCCTCAAAACTTCAAATTCCTCAAGATAGGCTTATAGGATTATGAGGACTGTATGCAATGTTTTTGATTGACTATAGGTTAAGGTTTTAGTTCAACCTTATCTATCTCCTTTTCTTGAGAATCACATGAAGATGTGATATATCATAGTGATATTTTATTAAAAATGGCTATCCATCCTATATCTCTATATATTAGCCAAGGCCATTCACTAGCACAATCTAATCCATGATTGTATGAAATTGTATGTGTCTTATTAAGAAATACAAAAGATTCTTATAGGTGCTCATTGGTGGATGAGTATTGTGTTTCTCTCTCCTAGTTCCATATTGAATTAATTATGGCCATTCCATTTATGGGTAAACTCTTTTCTTCTTTTAGACCATGTTTTCATGTCTTACCATCAATACACTATAGGTCACTACAAGTTGTGTTGCTACAGGTTCACTTTAGTCATCTTAACACTATGTTTACTAAGTGTTTTTGGTCAAAACTTATCTGACTTGGAAACCATTCAACCATCAATCTATCTTGATCAAGTAAGCACCTTTTTATGTCAAGACATTACCCTTTAGCCTAGGCTACTATAATAAAATAAATAGACTTACACAGACCTCATGGATCTTCACCAACAGATGTTACAATGTGAGGCAGGATCCCTTTCTTGAAGAAGTTAAGGTAATCAGTCCCATTTGCAACTTTTTCACTCTATGACCCTGAATCTAAATTTGACTATATGTAGTGACCTTACCACTATTGCTATGATGATCTATACTCTTAGACTTGCTTGACAGTCTCAATTAGATTCCAAACACCTCCAAATCCCCTTTTATCAATACTTAGACCTATGTTGTATTGGCTTCGGACTACTGTTTGAGACTACCTATAGGTTTTTATGAATATAGGGTTATGTGCTAGGTTATAACCTCATCACCACCATAATGAACTTTCACTAGGGTCATGTAATTTGTTTAAGATCTTTAGTTGCATTTAAAACCTTCAAATACCACTATACCTCCTTTCATGTCTTGATCCTCCTTTCAAGTTTGAACATGAACCCTGTAGATGCCTTCTTCAAGGCTACTTGATTGTATCAAGTGTTAGATCATGCATGCCATTAGTGACACTCTTGAGAATAAAGTTTTTATGAATAATATGATCAAACATGCTCTATGAGATTGTAAACAAACATATTAGCTTTGTCTGGAAGCCATTTACAAGAGGGTGAAACTCTGTAACTAGAAACACTATTCTATAGACTTTAATGGTGTCTTATGATATCATAATGAGAGAGTAATGGTTATTATTTGATATTGACACATGAGAATAAGACTAAAAACCATATGAGAAGGATGGTCATGCTCTTTAAGATTACAAACATCACTTGGTTTTCTCAAATCAATGTAACCAAATAAGAAAATTGAAGCCATTGAGGATGTGTAGATAGTTTAGAGTCACTAACATTCTTAGTGATGGTTCATGAAGCACAAACCACCAAACCAAAAAATAATAAAATGGAAAGGATGGCCATAAAGGATACTATCACCCACCAAGTACACTTTCTTGAACTCTGCTCATCCTATCCATACTAAGTGTAAATTGGTTGGCCTACCCAAGAGAGCGATGAGAGAGAAGTTAGTTCTTAGAAATTTTGGACCTATCAAAGCTACCTTGGAATGTAAGTGAACTGTGAGGATATTAAGAGACCTCCTTATGATAGCACATATTTCTACCCCCTTATGTACTAATTTTTTTTGTAGTGATCTTCCTATTTCTATGTTGAACTTACTTCTTTTTCAATTTTAAACTATATCTTAACATATTTCTAACATGTAGTACATTATATGTCCTCTTAAAACATTTTTCCTTAGTGAAAAACCATACATATTCATTAAAATGACCCAAAAGGACATAAAATGATATAATACCAACTTAGATAAATGTGACAAAGATAAAACATGTTATTTGACCTCATTAATGACCATGAGACTAATTCAAACCTAGAATACCTTATGACATGTTTGGATATATAAGGGGGTTTGACCAAATTTGACCTAGGATCAAATTCAGTAAATATTTTGGAGATTTCCTAGGGGTACCATACTTGCTATGCTAAGAACCAATTGCCTTATCCTATCTATTGGGCTCTGGAGTCACCTATACATTGTACTTGATCTTAAAATGCCTCTAAAAGGAAACATAACCACACCAGTCAATCTTGAAGAATTGATAGATCCTTTTATGTCATTCTAAAGGTGTTCTTCTTTCAATTCAAGGTCAAACATAGGTCTCGAATTTAGTCAATCAATCTATAGTGTTGGCAATCTTGCAAGGGTGAGTTGTACAATCCAAGAAGAAGACAATATCAAATTGTTAAGAATTTGTGTTTTACAGGATTTTCCATAAATTTTTCATGATTTTCAATCATTTTTCTTAGAGATTATTTGATATTCGTTGCCAAAGAAGCCCATTTCCATGATTTTTAGTGTTTCAAATGAGCTGGTTAGCATATGTTAAGGAATTTTTGCATATTTTAAGGTTTTTGAAGAAAACTATGATTCAATTTTAACCTCTTTATACTCATTCAATGGAATCCAACTTGTGGTGGTATGATATTTTGGTATACACATTTCCAAACACTCCTTATCCTAGTCTTATGAAGCTCCACCATGCTCCTGACCACCACCACCCCATCCATCCCATCTCACTACCATTCTTAGCTTTTTCACTATGTTTTCACTTCATCTCCACCCTCCTTTCATGATTTTCCCATCCAAATTCCTTCATCCTATCACCCTTCATCCCATTTCCATCATCTTTTTCATCATTAAAGAATCAAGGGTTGAAGAGAAAAAGCCTCAAAATCATGATTAATGGGTATATGGACAATAAAAGCATTAAAATACAATAAAGAGAGCCTACAATAGTATATGCAATCATAGGTTGTGAGGACCATCTAAAGGGTATTAGTGAGGTTTATTCCATATGGTAACTATACTACTCTCACCTCATCAAGCATATCAAGAAGAGGAACAAGATTCAAATTAGGTGTAAGGCCATGTTTCATGGTCACAACATTGTTCACAGTCTATACAAGGGGAATAAGAAAGAAAAAGCATAGTCAAGCCTATTTTAGGGTCTATAATCAAAGGAGGGGTATGGTTTAGGTTGAGTATGGTTTACTAGGAAAATATATTGAATTGGTGAACTAAATTTAACTCTCAAGGGAGGTTATAACAATCAATGAGACCATCATACCTATAGCCATGTGCACCTATAGCAGGCTTTGAATAATATCCTACAAGCCATAGTCAAGAAATATGAACTAGGATGCATCCATAGATCATGACAAGGCTATTTGAGGATTTTAAATTTGTTGGAATATTTCAAGAAAGGTAAGATCATGTTAATGACCTTGGATTTGGGAAAGGACAAGACCAATATTTTTATTCTTATTTTAGTCTGTACAAGACAATCACTAATCAGTCAAGGATAGTGAAGGAGATATTTGTCAAAAGATGGAGTTTTTTATTGGTATATTTATTCTTTCTAGGTGAGGAACCTCAATAGGCTAATAAACATCAATTTTAGTCAGGTTTAATTGATAAATAACCTACAGTATTTAAGAAAGAAACAACTTGGAGCCAATGCAATACCACTCTATAGCCATGGGATGTATGGTCAATCTACTACAAAGAGGACTTCAATGAAAGGTTTGCAAATAGAGTCAAGTTTATCATGGAAAGAGGATTGATCATGGCTTATATGAGAAAATCATACCAAGAAAGACCTCCAAAAACCTTGTTACCTATCACCAATCTCTCTAAGGTCCCAAATATGAGGAGGACAATGAAAACACAGTCAAGTATAGTGAAAGGGAAAGTTTTTGGCAAATAAAAAGTTGATGAAGTAATAATGATGTTTAGAGGATAAGTGTTTAAAAATATAAATGAGTTATGTTTCCGTATGCTTCATGGTGTGGAGGGTTTTAAAACATAACGTCCTATAAACCTTAAAGGACCCCACCTAAAACCACTATAGGTGATTACAGTCAACTAGGTGCACAAACAAGGTCTTCACAATCATGCCACAAGATTTTAAAATAATTCTAGGCCTAGACCAAATCCCTAGTTCATACCATCATCAAAATATAGTCAAATACTTTAAGAACTGGTATGTGACATTATTTGATTAGATTGATGTTTTGGCAGTCTACAAGACTTTTTTAAAGTTCAAAGGAGTGGAATCAAGCATTATGTACAGTAATTAGCATTAGTTTTTCCATTTTCATGAAAAGTATCAATGGTCTAATACATTTTAAGGATCAATAAGGGTTTGAATATCATAATGATGACCTAAAACCATGATATGCAGGCCTAGAGTTATCTTATGAGGAAGAGTGAGGTTTGTGTGCCAAGGGTTTAGCCTTTCATAAGGGTTTAATCACTAGATGCATAGGTAAGTGTGATAGTGGATTGATTCCACACAAGACATAGTGTAAAGTGTGGTTCTAATTTTAATGGAGACAATTTCAAGTCATATGCCTACCTACAGTACTGTGAAATCCTATAGGCTTGACAAGAGTCAAAACTTAGTTGATCCATATCATGACATTTTCAAGGTCCATGAATATGGATAGGGACTAGTTGTATTAAGATAGTTGTCTTCAGTAAGATGTTTTATCTCAATGAAAGATCAAGTTTCAAAGGCCCTAGTAATGACACCCTACATCCATAAAATAAAAGGCATCTATAAGCTTGTTTTGAGCCAAATCCTATAATAATTTAAGTTTTATAAGTCCTAAAAGCTTATCAAGATGGAAAAGACTAATTGAATCTAAAATAGAGGGAAATTATTTTTAGTGGTTTAGCTTAAACATAGTGAAATATTAAGGTCTAGTGGAGTTGGAGGGCAATCATGAGACCTTAGACATTTATTAACCTACAACCCTTCTTATGCTCAAGCTTCTTAGGCTCAATGGACCTATCAAAGGTTGAAACCTAAAGCACTATTTATAAGTTATAAAATGGATGCTTATCCTCAGTAGATGGTAAAGGATCAAATAATGACACTTATCATTATATATCTTCAAACATAAGCTACAAGGAGACCTTCAAGGGACTGAGAAAGCAAGACACAATCTAGCTTAATGTAAGAGCTGTGACAAAGGGAAAGGTTTTTGATATCCTTTTGAGTAGGTTTTGTAGTTTAATGGTAATTGAATATTTAATTAAATGTGAAGGTCTTAAAGGATATGAAATATATTCATAAGGTCCATCCTAAACCACCTCAAAGACAACCTAAGTTTGCACCTATAGCCATTCAAGGATTTTTGTACCAACAAAATCATGTTCTAAGCATGAAGGAAGATGTGAGGCACAATGATACATATAAACATCTTGATCATGAATGGTATTTTTAAGTGGTCAAGGATAAATTCATAGTTCATAGACATCATAATGAACCTTTGAATTTTTATACACAACTAAACCCTATAGGCTTGTTGTACGGAAGGTGACTATGTAGAGGCTTAAAATCTTGTATCTAAGAGACATGAGGTTTGAAGAAGCTAGTAAATGTATGAAATAAATTCATGGGGACTTACATGAGAATTTAAAATAATATTCATCATGTTTAGACTCAATCCAAGGACTAGGAAAATAAAACTCAGTCATTTTGAGCCCTAATTGCCTTGATGGAAGATCAAATCATGCTTAAAATTAGAGGTAGAGGATGTTTCAAAACTCATGTAAGGAATATTAAGCAAGATGAAGATTATTTTGACCTTGAAACCTATAAAATAGGAAAACTCGGTCAAAATGTAGATAGTCCATGAACATAGGTCATTTTTTAGGGAACATTGAAGATTCTAGAAGCTACAAGTGGAGTTAGGACTTTAAATTTTGTGCACAGGGTCATCATGAGTTGGGGAACCATATTAAAAATTTTCATGGCCATTGCAAAAGTTCACATATTTACTATTTTGTCTCAGATGTTAGCCTATTCATTTGAGGTCACCATTAGAACATGTTTTGTTCTAGAGTGCCTCAAAAACTTACAAGCCTAAGTGAAGGATTTAAAAGAATTTTATGGTGTTTTTAAATCATAATCATAACCATAGAGTGTAAAAAATCAAAATTTTATGTAAACCATGCTCACACAATGTTTTTTAGGAAAATAGGCACTTTGGCCAAAAAGGCATTTTTTTATTTTTCAAGAAAAAAGACTTTTAGATCATTTTTATATCATATTACAGATAATATATTGATTTTTAAAGTATTTTTTAATCTTTTAAGGATATATTTTCATTTTAGTGATGGTTTTCACTTTTTGTAGTTTTAGGCACCCTTCTAAGCCACTTGTTCAGATGTTCATTTTGTTCACCATGTGTAGATTTTGGCCAAAAGCTATTAGTATGTTTATATGAACCATATTAAATTATAATTAATGAATAATTTATATTATTTTATTTGATTTAATTTATGAAAAATCACTAAGAGTGTAGGCAGCCCAGAATTCAGTCATTTCCCCATAGGCTAATTTAATTTACATGGTAACTTTTCATATAATTTGCATGGGAACCTAATATTTTTAGGGATGTAAGAGGGGTAAATTTTATATACATAAATTTAAATGGTTTATGATTTGGATTTTTGTACCTCATGAATCATTAGTTTGAATATTCAGCTTTAAAACCCTCTTAAACACCTGAAAAACTAGTTTTGAGAAAAGTGGATTATATTTATATAAAATCACTATGGATAAACCTGAAAACTTTTCAAAAATAAATTAATCTTAGAGGATTCCATAAATATAAATTTTATGCATGGAATTGTTTAGATGAGGGCATAAATCATGTTTTTTGTGGAAAAAAATATGTAAAATGTAGTACAAGGCAGTTCAAAGGAATATAATCATTGGAGATAAAATT
This sequence comes from Torreya grandis, assembly GCA_037957365.1. NCBI lineage: Eukaryota > Viridiplantae > Streptophyta > Pinopsida > Cupressales > Taxaceae > Torreya > Torreya grandis. Next base: position 175,704 of record JARHVA010003764.1, on the reverse strand, counting down.
ATATCACTTTTTATTCATCCTAAAATATTAATTTTATCATAAATTATCTTGGAAGTTCCCATAATATCTCAATCAAAATGGCCAGTCTGCTAGAAAATGGCACAAAATAGGTGTAGTCAACCCTGTTGACTAAATGGTGAAGGTTTTCTCATCAAAATCACATTTTTGGTAATGAATATTTTTTCTTCAATGTAATTTGTTTCTTTTTTAGGTTTTATGGATTATTTTTCAGGTTTCAATCTATCCAAGTGCACAAATTAGCCTTTAGGCTTAATTAGTCTAGTTGGCCTAATTGTTCAAAAGGTCAAGTTGGAGTTTGGCATTAAATTGGTCATTAAGGAGTTGAATTTGCAGTTCCACACCAATTTAATTCTATTTGACAAGGATAATTATTAATATTTAATCCTTCAAGGTCCTTTTCATGCAAAATAAGGTTATTTTGAGATTGATTGGTCTTACACTTTGGTTGACCAGTTCCAAGTCATGCTTTTCTCCTAGTCATCTCATATATTCAATGTTCCAACTTAGCTTCAAGTTCAAATAAATTTATATTCATTAGAATATATGTGGCATATCATTCCATTAAAATAAATTTTTACTTATCAAATGGGCCCTCCATCCCTTCTATGCCAAAGTTTGAAACAAAGCATGAAATTTTTGTGGAGATAAAGCTTTTTATAAATTGTTTAATCTTTGTATAAGGAGTTGTCTTGAGTTGATTCCACCAAGACCACCCCTTATCCATTTTAAACACCACTTAGGTATTTTTTTAAGTTTAGAGACATATATATTGGCTTAATCAAGCCATTATGTCATTATTCTTGGAGCTGATAAGAAATTGTAATCTGGACCATACATCAATAAAGAATATTTTATTTTGAATATGAGCTTTTGATAGAAAAATAAAGTGTATTTGATTGTGTATAAATATATGAGTGAAATTATATCTCCTTCTGGCAGGTCCCTTCCTCACTTATTACTTTCTATCTCACCTTCTATAGGTCATTTGAAGAGGTAAAAGAAATTTTTTAATCCAAAATCCTTTCAACCCTTCATTTGAAATATTTATGCTTAAGGGAAAAATAGGAAATTTATTGGTTTATATGCATGAATTAATTTTAATATCTTCTAGAGGATATAAACAATTCAAGTGCATCACCACTTTAATTAGGATTTCTCTTCAGTTTCTCATTTCCCTTTTCATCTAAGAAAATATAATGGTTAGACTTAATAGATAAATCTTAAGGGAACCATCCCTCTCTAGAGGTTATTCTCATCATAGAGTCACCCACACTCTAAGAATTTACAATTATATCATCTAGAGTGAGGGTGTGTTTTGTACATCTTCAAATAGGGTGCACTCTATAGTGATAACAAGTAACATGCTTACTATGCTAACTAAACCAGTAACCTTATCAGTCTATTGGGATTAGGGAGTCATCTCAAGTCTAAAACACAATAATAGGACCTAAAAATTGACAATTTTTTCTCAATACAAGACCAATGACTACCTCAAACCCATAAAACAAAAGACACACACAAAGTAAAAGCAAACACATACGTTCTTCATGAGAACTTATGTAACACACACACCAAACTAAACAAACTAACTCTAACACTAACTAACCTAAGATGAAAAATCCCTCCCAGATCAAAGGGGAAGTTTAAAACCCTTCTTTCATCATGACATGAAGGAATAAATGAGACATATAGTCTTTTGATCCTTGACATTGATGCTTCTAACTTTTTAATGATGTTTACCAACTTCATTGGCATGATGTTCAATAAGAACCAAGTAGTTCCAAATAGGTTGGATATGGAAATGAAATTTTCTCATATCCAAACAACCTCAACTTTCTCATATGGATCCTCAATTACAACCCCTGATGATGGTTTAACAAAGCATACCTTCTTGATTTAGATAGTGCTCTCAATAAGATTGGTGTTCTTCTCAGCTGCAAGTTCTTCTAGATCATCAAAGAGATTTGCATATTCCACCCAATATTGGTCATTTTAATCCATGGAAGAATCTTACTTCACCTTATCATGTACTTTACCCTTAACTTGGAAAACCTCTTCAATCTCTTGAAATAACTTCATTTGTAGCTGAGAATCATCTTTGTCCTCTTTATCATCTAGAACCACTACCTCTTAAATATTTTATTCTTGATGTATGATGTCATTAATATGGTTTACTTAAATCTCCAATTCATCTAAGGGTGATTCAAAATCAGGTTGTTGTATTGGGTCATCTTCAAGAACAACAACTTCCACCTTGGTCTCAAGAGTTTTTTCTAGGACTACAACCTCTTTGGGAATGACCTGAAATTGTTCTCCATCCTTAATAACACATTAATACTCATGCATGAGATGATTATCCACAAATTTTTGATGAGATGTATATTATTATTCAAGTACTTACCTCTTCAATTTTTTGTCACATTCCTCATAGACAGTTGTAAAAGAGTCTTCAGCATGTTTCTTTTCATATAAAAAGGTAGAATTACACTTATTATTATCAAAGGGAGTCCCTATAATGATTTAATATTCTTTAAAATTTAGAACCTCTTGAAGTATCTCAAGTTTTAATTTAACCATTTTAACTTAAATTTTCTTCTCAAGGACTACAAAATCCTTAATCTCCTTCTCCTTCTTGGTGATGCCAAGACTAGGCATCTTGAAATCAAGTGACTTAGCCTAATGAGGTTGCCAAGGAGCTACACTTTATTCAAGCAAGATTTATAAATTTTACTAAACCAAATCTTCCTATTTAGATTCCCATACAACAGGTCCATCAAGGTAAAGAGTGATAGGGTGAGGACAAGATGAACTAGTTGGTGGAGGTGAAACATAGAACTCCAAATTCGATTGAGAGTGAAATGTAGGGGATTATTTTATAATATATTAAGGAAAAGGAGGTAAACCTTTGGCTAAAATAGCTTAATTTTTTTCCTTAAATTTTATAATCACTTTATTGACATATTATTTAGCTTGATCACTCTTTTGAGGAAGGTTAAATGGGGTGTGTTTAGGCACATGATCTTTTTTAGGCTTTAAACCTTCCATCACACCTTAACTTAGCAATTTCATCCTTGAATCTAAATCTTCAATTTACTTCGATAGGTTCTCTTGGAAAATTATTTATTTAATTTCATATGAATCTTCATGAGGATGAGGAGTACAAGAGGGCTGATATGAAGAACAAGAGATCTCTTGAGGAAGGGTGGGAGGGACTTATATAGGATCAAACTCTTTCTCAACCTCACACTCTTTGTCAAGGATTTTATCCTCTTTATTTCCCCATGATTTGAATATCTTATTATATATTAGGATGTTAGGATTAGGAGTCTCTTATTTAGGTGGTGATGTAATTTTAGGAGTGGATGAAGTGTTCAAGAAACTTGTGATCTCCTTAGGCTTAGACTCCCCACCTTTTCTCTAACTCAATATTTCATATCTAGAATTCACTTCCTTAGGTGGGGATGTAATGGGAGAGGGAAATGAGGACTTAAATTCCACTTCCTTTTTTATTGAGATTAATTGATGAATTTTCTTTTTTGACAACTCAATATTCATATTAAGGTTTGATTCAAAATCAAGACTTGTCTTTCCAACTCTCTCTTCCAACTAATTAAGAAAATAATGGCTTTGATAAGCTTGATTGGGTTTATGAGTAGGAATCATGTAAGAATGATATCAATTTTGGGGAAGTGGGTAAGAGGTTTGATAAATTTGGTGAGGCTACTCATCATGAATTCTTATCTTATATTCTAAGGATGAAACCAATCCACTCACATGTAGCATCTCACTTGTGAGTCTTTGCCAATTTAATCTCTCAATAGGAGCCCACTCTATTTTAACTAGCTTTAATGCATCTCTTACCTTATGAATAAGATTACTAGGAACATCTTAACCATGCCCATTTAGTGTGTCAATATCTATCATGTACCTCTCATATCCCAAAAGAGTTTGTTTGAAGGTTGAAATGGACTGACTTGAGAAGTGACTAGTTTGACTAGGAAGAGCACTATATTAATAAATTTGGTTATAATATTGATACAACTCATGACTAAGTATGTTAAGGATCATATTATATTTGGTAAATATCATATTAGAGTTAGTAAGGATCATGACAAGGTTGATAGGGAATTCCATAAGCTTGATAAACCTTACCAACTTGTGTAAAATAATACTCAACACCAAAGTCAGCCATGGAACTTCATTAGTAAGCAAGAAAAAAAGGAATGACTATCAATAATATTCAAAATGAATACCTAGGATGCTTGACCAGTTGATGTAATCTTAGAGTCTCCATTGATGTTTAGATAGATGCCACCAAAGGTTGATGTGTTGAAAGACAACACCAAAAATATTTCAACTTATTAGACTAAGAGTCCCACTCAGTGTACCAAAAATTGTTGTCACATATATTTTCACCCTTTGAGGAGATGTCTCATCTCTCCTCATCTAAGTGGCACAATTAAAACACTTATAGGCTTGTGGGTAGCCTAAGAATGAAGTGAATCTCTAGATAGGGATAGCTTCCTTGACGTACCACTTGTAAATCACTAATACACCTATGATTTTGAGGGAAAATGGAGATGATACACCAAATTTGTTGATAACTACCAAACAACTTCATGTAACACATGAGAACAAGGGACTAACCAAACATACACTTCTCTAGACTGCATCTTCTTACATCAATATTTCATTATGAGGTTGTGATGAACGTTTAGGCTAGGAGGATTAAAGAAGAGGAATATAATGGAACTATCTAAATAGAATAACTCAGTCAACCTTGACACATCAATATAACACTTCACATGACCTGCAAGAAGAAGCTTTTTAACTGCAAATAGGTGAGAGAATGAGATGACATGATAAGGAAATAAGAATCATCACTAAGAAAGATCAATTATCCAATTAAAACACACTATGAATAGTCATGGAAGAGGTAAAAATAAATAGTATTTATTGATCCATGGTATGAAAATGAGTATGGATTTTCCATACTCAAGTAGAGCATAATTTATAAAGGCCAAAATGGCTCGTTCTTATAGAGCTTAAGAGAGAGAGAGAGGAGAAGAAATAAGTTCAAAGGTCACAAGGACACTTTTAATGCTAAGAGAATGAGTTATTTGTGTATTATAAGAGGGTGTGAAATTTAACATGAAGTTTAGAAGAGATAATTGGCATTACAAGTCATGAAACTCATGAAAAGTGGCATGGAATTCCCTTTGCTAGCTCAAAAAACTACCTTCATGATTTAGCCCTATTTAAACATCCCAAAAATAACTAGGTATAGGTATAATGATTAGATTGAGAGGGAAGGATTTTATACATCCATTTCCATGCATTTTTTGAAGTCCTATTCATCTGAAATCTCTTAAAAGTGAGTCATCACTGCCTGTAGTCTAAAAAACTCCTCTTTCACACACCCATAATACTTGGCTTCCATAAAGGCATTAATTTCCCATGAAAATTAATAAAAGTGAGTGTATGACACTTTTAAATACTTTACATGACCTTATAGGTATCAAAAAAATGTTAAAAGTAACCCACTTGATGTTTTCCACCCTTGTCACTATCATGTTCACTATGCCAATTTTGATTGGTTGAGATGATATCTATTGTTTGAAAACTTAGGAGTTATTATGGAGTATTAAATTGACATGAGGGGTTATCCCAAGTCTTATTCCTTTCCTAAAGTTGATTTCATCTCTTGAAACCTCCTATAACTTGCATAATGGACAAAACAGTCAAGAAAAGTGGTTTTATACCCTATCCATACAAATTCCATACAACTAATCTTGATGGTATGGATATTGACTAAGTATTATACAACATCCAATCCTTTTTCTGGGCAAACTACACCATTTTTGTGCATTACCTCTTTCATTTCCTTAGACTACTCACTAGCAAGGGTTTTGGTGAGGCTAGGCCTATTTTACCCTCTTAAGCTTCGTTCATAAACATGGGAAATTGAATTTGAAAATAAATTCCATAAGAATGATCTTCAATACCCCATTTAACTTTTCCAATCTTCTTAGGTCCCCATGCAAAGCATTCAAGTAGATATGAGCTTCTAAAGTTGCCTTGTTGAGTTCTTTCCTCATTTCCTGAAGGCCTAATGTTGGTTCTAAGATAAAAGTGGATATCCTTGTGGTTTATCTACATAAAAAGAGATTTAAAACCTTTTAATTAATACTATAAACATGTTCCAACTATTTATAAGGCTCACTAAGAGCTAGAAGTGAAAGTGACCCCTCATTTGGGCACTAGGCCTCTTTAAGGCCTAATAGACCTACCTACAAGTTTTAGAATCTAGAACATTTTGTTGGGATTATTCCATTTTTAAGATTTTTCAATGTTTTCCCTAGTTGTGTTTCAACTCCACATAACTCTTTTCAAGGTCCCATCAATTTTTGGCCCACATTTTTCTCCTTACTCTTCAAAACTAATCTGTTACATTCAAGGGGAATGCCCTCTGTCTAAAACAAAATAGAGGGAAATTCCACTATTTTACTATAAAAGAAGTATTATATGGGATTATAAAAAAATTATATACACTCTACATGAATTTTCATCCCTTGGTCAGGTCTCTAGACCCTTCAAATGCATTGAATCTAGGATAGACCTGTGAGGAGTGGACTATATGTAGGGTTTCGAGCATGTGGACTATTTGTTGTATGTCTAGAGTCATATCTCTTATTGTTTTCCATATAAATACCCTATATATAACAACATGGTCATCATGAAATATTTATATTTCTAATCACCATCTCAACTTTCCATAAAACCTCTCATTGCATAACCCTCCATTTCACTATCTTAGACTATAAAGTGTATTTCTTATTTTAGAGGGTACTTATGGGTATTCCTAGCATGAATTTGACTTTGGATACATAAATTATACCTATTACAACCATTTTATACAATTTTTTAATTTCTTGGATTGATTTGTCTCATTCTCATTCTATCTCCACACCAAAAGCACTGCTATCCTATTCACTATCTACAACAGTCAACCATAACTGACTTTCTTGAAGCAAAAGGCTTGTAGATTGGCATTATTCTTTTAAATTTATGCCACATGTTATTTTGGAGGCATATAATACATTTATAATTCAATTGATATTAGAAAATTTGGTGCCTTATTTCGTAAATATTTTCTATAGACTGTATGCATCTATAGTTAGTTATTGGTGTGGATTCTCGAATGGTGGGACACCTATAGGTGTATATGGGAAACAAAACACTACTTATCATCTCCTTATGATGATATTTTAGACCATATATGTCACTTGAACCATTTTGAACCATTCACATATGTTTTCATGGTCTATTTTTGCAACATTAGGTGAAGAGGCTCTTTTAGGATCAAACCTATAGATAATACTACCTAAATTTAGTGATTTAAGGTGAATCTTTGGGCTTCTCTAACATGAAAACCAAATGATAAAATCACATAATTTATTTTGAAATTTTTGATCCTATGATATGGAAACAAGGAAAATACATTTATAGGCTTCAAAACTCTTGACAACACCTTTATAAGATATCCATAACATGGCTTGAACATTTATTTTCCTAATTAAGGGAAAATGTCCCTGGACTCAGTCCTTAAATCCTTGAACATGGTTTCTAACACTATTTTGCCAATATCACACCTAAAATAGGTCTAAAATTTTTTCACTACATGATAGGATATGAATAAGGTTATCAACATATTTAATTTCCTCCATAAAAGTACCTTCATACCTTCGCCAATGCCACATATAGGTGCATGTTTCACTGTGTAGGTAGTATATGTGGAATAATAGGTAGTGAGCAAGACATATGTGATTATTAATCACTATAGACCTTCACCAAGGTTTCCAAATGTTTTTTTATCATTATAATTTAATGAAACATGTATCAAATCTCCCCTTTCAACATGGCATTCTCTAGAGAGCACCTGTATGTGTGTATGAGTTGTATGCAGGCAAATAGGAGCATTGGAAAAGAGTGTGAATTATGAAAATGAAGTATGACCTTACCATAAATATTATACCATTTCAAAGTCTCATATTTATCTCTCAATATCATGTCAAAACAAATTAAAATACTTTATATTGACATGTTATCCTTCCTTTGAAGCACCTGTAGGTGCATACCAATGGTAGAATGTGTGAGTGATTGAGTATGACTACCATAGTCTCTTCTTATTAACAAGTGAATTTTTATAATTTATGTCCCTTATATGAGATTGTGTTACACATATTAATAATCTCATTACACTTCCATGAATCATGTTCGACACGCTCCATACATGTGATTCCCTATGACTACAAGTGAGAATGAGCAAGGAGTTGACTGTGAGTAGTAAGACCAAAATTTTGATCCAAGCATGATTTTATGAGACTAAAAATGAATATAAGGTGATAAATATGGAATTAATACATGATAAACCTCAAATACTCTTCACATGAGACCCTTGCAAAGGATCGAGCATTCTGCAAATAAGAAAACTTGACTAAGACTTCACATGTTACCTTTCTTACAACATGAGGTAAATTTATCATAAAAACACCATGAAACATGAAACCAAGCATTAAGATAATTTAATAGCAGATCCAACATCCTCTGGAGTCAACATCACCAATTGGTTTGTATGGACTTGCCCAAAATGAAGTAAAACCTATAGGGTGTAGGAAATAGTAACAAAAAAAACACAGTCAGTTTATAAAGTATGGTTCATAAATAATTGTTAACTAATATTTAAAATCTTGTTATGTAAATGGATCTCTCTTATTTTAATACAACCTCCCAAATGTTTTTAACTTGAAACCTCTTCAATTGTTCATACCAAGCACAAACCTACGAGTCACTTTTGTGTGTCTAGAAAGGCAAAGAAGGAGTAGAATGGTTTTAGCTCAAAATTGGCATTTAAAAATAATTTTAAAAGTGTAATTGAGTTTAAATAATATTATTAGACTTTCCATGACCTTATCCCACTTGTCACCTTCCCTCATATTCCATACAAGTGCCAAACTCCCTTTTTTTCTATTGGTTTCTTGAATTTCAATTAGATAACCTATAAAATTCAGATGGGACTGACATTATTAATAGATATTATAAATTTTTGGACATTTTAAATGAATTTAGGACATAGGGACACCTTAAAAACCATGCCACCTTCATTTATGACCCCTAAAATGACTTTAAAAGACAAGGATTAATATAACTAAGAACAAGGCTAATATCACATTAAATGACATAAAAATACCTATAATATACCCCATTAAAAAATATTAGACCCCTAAAACATATAAAAAGTCAATATTTTACCTATAGGGGTCCTAATTTGACCTATAGGGTCAAATTTGGTCAATAATTAGCACTATACTTTTATCAAAATAATCAATTCCCAAGAGCTTCTAGCTCTAATACCACCATTGATATCATCCAATTAATACCTCTCAATCCCCCTTACTAAAGTAGAACATGTGTCTCAAACTAACCCTAATGAGGGTGGTAGCTTATTTCCCTCTAACTAGGTCCCAACTATTGCATGTCTAAAGGCTATTGAGAGTAAACCAACACTCTCTAAACAAGATTTCCAACACAATGTACCAATGGCTAAGATAAATAATAAAATTCAAGCACTAAATGAACCCATTGATATTTATAATATACCTTCACAAGTGTTGATTTATTTAATGCATGTTTTGGGTCTTTGAAAAACAAGTACATCATCTCACTTTTGAGAACAAAGGATACAAATCTCATCCTGATGCCAATTTTATGCATGGCAACCCTATTCCAAGAAAAATCACAACTACAAGGTTGCCACATAACTTTTAGATATTTGTGTTACCTATATTTGATGGACATGGAGATCCATACTTGCACCTTCAAGCTTATGATAAATCCATGGCCCATATTACAAATAAGTTACCTCTACTACAATTATTTCCAAAGTCCCTAAATGGGAAAGTACTATATTGGTCCCGACATACAATCCCTAGTGGATATTTACATACATATGAGGAACTAGAGATAGTCTTTCTCATGAATTACATATAGAATAATGAACCTCTAGTCACACATGATAGGTTACCTTCATTACTTTAGGGTGAGACAAAGCTTACATCTAAATATATTCTATGATTCAAAGCTTATTTACATCAACTAATTTATCATTTAACATATTTAGAGGTATAATACATCTTTTCTAGGAGTTTAATCTATCATATCAAGGAGATATTGCTATATCAAACATATAAATCATTCTAACATATATGTAACACACCCATAACACCATAAAAAAAGTTAAGATTAGCTATAAACCCCTCAAAGCCTCATTCATCTAATATGGTACAAGAGCCTACTCAAATATAAATTAGGAAATTAGAATAATAGAAACCACTAATAAATATACTCAGTATGGGAAAAGATCCACTCTACCTAATACCTTCTATAGTGAGTAGAATACAAGATATACATGGAGGGGTTATATAGTTTTCATATAAGGCTGGGCCTCATGACGTTTCAATTACACTATTAGATATGGGGATGATCACACTTCCTTCTACTAATCATCATCCATGACACCATTTACACTGGGTACCACATAAGCCATATTGTCATTTTCATGAGATAAATAGACATTAAAATGATCATTATTATGAACTCTGAGCTTGTACCAACCTATATGTTACTCAAGGCATCATAGAAATTACACAGGGGATATTGATACCTCAATCAACATACTCTCCTAGATAACACTCCTCTATGATGGTGTTATCCAAGAAGTTCCTTTTAATTAACCATTGGTTACTCATTTATGAGCCTTGTGACTTCTAGGACACCTATTTATGAGTAGTCTCATACACCACATGTTCCATAGTAATGGCAATGAGTTTTTAGAGATCATAATGCACCTTTAGTGCATACACCAATCAAGATAAATGGGAACAACCATAAACCCAAGGGCATAGTTTCAATTCAAACATAAATAACGACATATGGAAATAATCATAGATATCAAAACATAGTTACAATGTACACACCAATCAATATATATGGGAATGACTAAAAACACAAGGGCATGGTTTTATTTTAACCACTAATAAAGATATATGGAAATAATTACAAAGATCAGAACATAACTTCAATTTGTATACTTATTAATATATTTTCTAAAAATCATACAACTTAGAGTGAAGTTTCATAACATCAACCAATAAATTTTTTTAAACCAAAATTTATAAATTCACATACTAATAGTGCATCACAGATAGTTCTAGTTTCATAGTCTCTATCTACATCGACACATCATGAGTAGCATGGTCGTTGGTTCTTCATGCCATCTAGGTTCATATAGGGTATACCACCATCACATGTTATATATACAAACATCTTATAGAATACAAACAAAAACCATAGACCAATAAAATAAAAAAGCCTAATCCACTACACATTATCTAAACATTCATAAAACAAATTCAAATCCATTAACTTTACTCCAATCAAAACAAAATACAGAACTCAATATTTCAAACAATAAAACTAATTCAACACATTACAATATATAATGTAACAAGATCTCATTGCCAATACACATAATGCCAAATTAAATAATAAGCATCCATATATATAATTTAGAATATCATTTCAATATAAATATAATGCATCACTCAATGATGTGAACATGACTACTAGGACCATCTCCCTCACTACCACTCTCAAATACATCAAATCTATAACTAGATGCCCCACTATCTTTGCATAACCTAAATCTATGGATCCATCTACTCTTTCTCCTGATACATGCCCAGGTTAGCAATACACGACATGCTCTCATCTAAGTCATATGTAATCATCTACTATCTGACTACTATCCCACCTAGAGAATTAGGTGCAATCATAGTACACCGATGTAACTTAGCACATACCTCATATCTATATGTTGCTACTTGCCTATATGCCATAGTCACTATCATATCCCCATCAAACAAATGGGCATGCACCCCTACAACATTAGTGGCCCTATCCACCAATCCATCCTCCATGACATAATTAGGGATATGTTGTGTCAAATTACACAGTGCTCACTCAATAATGACCTCCCAATACTTATCATAACCTAAACCTACAAGTGTCCACATAGTTCATAAGAATCCTTATCATATAAAAAATAATCAAATTTACATAGAATATAAAAACATATTAATTAACTTACCATCAACAATCCTCAGGGGATCTACATTTAATACCTCCTTCATAATCATCCTACCTCTTAGAAATAGATATGCCCATATATGGTCACTCCCACATCATCTATATCCGGTATCTTAATATTAGGTTCATGTTCCATCAATAGAATGGGATCTAGATCTAAAATATATGTCCTTAGTATAGTAAGTAGCCTCATAAGAGCTCGAGAACTCTTCAACCATATCATAGGTGATGGGGGCACATCCTTCACAACATTAAACTATTAGGTGACCCAATCATTCTAAAATAATTCATATACATTATCCTATTGGTCATGTATCCAACAACTAACCTAAATCTAAATTAACTACATACTATCTTTAGGATAAAAGTAACCCCTATAGGGACTCTAAAAGATATCCCCTATTGTCAAACTATCTAACAATTACCGACACTGTGTAGTGATCCTCCTTGGTGCATGACCTATCCCTATCCATCTCTATATAAACACTTGTAGATGATCCAGTTCATCTTGTGTAGATTCCACTAACCTACTCATAGTTATATTCTCATATACTTAATTATTTAATAACATCGATGCTTTGATAGCCCCACCACACATCTTTATGTAAAATAGTATAGATCCCTATATAGGTGAGCTAGCATCATACAAACCTAGGAGTACACAGTGTTGTAGAGTTACATGATGATGTCATGTTTATGTCATATAGGTTCTTTGATAAGTGGATGAAATTCCTTGATAGCCTAAGTGTGCAATGTGCTTGTTCTTATATGCTTGAAGGTGGCTTGGTTGACATTCAATGTTAACATGGTTAGAGATGTTTAGAGATGTGTATGGTGATTGGAACATGTGAAATATGTCCCTAAGTTGTTTTTTTGCTTTTATAGCTTGTGTTTATAAGTGGAATTCATTAGGTTGATCATAGTTTTCATCTAGACACTTTGGGTCTAGTGGTAGAAAATCTACGTAGACAATTTGATGACATCACCATTACCATATGGGAATGAGTCAAGGGGAGTTGGTCATATGGTTGTGATCACAATATTCCATAGTTGTTATACACTAAATCTCAAGTCATGTATAAACTTTCAATTAAATATATAAGGGTACAAAGTTGGCTTCTTAGTCAAAATTCATTGTTTTCCCATACTTAGCCAAATTTGCAATGTGGCTAGAAAGAGATGAGTAAGCATGTTGATGAGGTTAGCATTCCCACGCATAGAGGTTTCAAGATAAAATGATCATATGGGTTTGTTAAATTTTTTACATATTTTATTTTTTCTAAGTTTTAGATCATGTGATGTAGCGCATCAAATGATATGCATATACAAAGTTAGGCTCGCAAGTAGTTAGGCTCCCAAGTAGAAGAGTCAAGTGAGCATATTGATAATGTTATATATTGCATGTATGAAGATTTTAATAGAAACTAATTATATGGATTTCTTTATCTTTGAGTATATTTTATTTTTTCTAAATTCTAGATCATCCACTAAATCATAAAAAAAGTTATGGATGCTCAAATTTGGCCTCTAAAATAGGTTTTGACATGTTTAGCTCTATGATAGAAGATTTTTGAGAAGGCACTCTAATGGTGATATATCTCACACATGAAAAGGCAAGAGCTATGTATAACATGGTTGGATTATCCTATGTGAGAATATCATTTGATCCAAATTTGAGATCATTCGAGTAAGTGAAGGAAAAGTTATTGAGGTGAAAAAATGGCTACTTAGGCATATTTAAAGGGTCCCCATAGTTATTTTTGAACAAGTTAAATATCGAGTAAGATCAATGGTAAAAATTTATATAAGGAGTTAGGAAGCAATGATATGAGGATAGGTACATGATGTTTAATGACCAAACAAAGGTACAAGATAATGACTCAATGGAAAGCAGGCATTCATATAGATTGATTGATGGTGAGCATTGATCGGTAAAGACCTAACTGATTTGTAGAGATCGATGGAGCATGTGGAGTTAAAATTTTAAGATTTATTGAGATGAGTTCAACTTAAAATGTTTAACATTTAGCTTTAGTGTTATATACATTAAAGCTTAGAAAAGATCAATGGTGTGAGATTGATCCTAAGCTAAGATTTCATGAGATTCGAGCACTGTGTTTGAAGGTTAACTATGACTGTTGCTATTCAAATATTTGAATTTAACATAGGAAAAAATAGAGCTTTGTATTTTGTCAATATATTTTAATATAAGTCAAATTTTCTAGTGTTATAGAAATAAAATATAAAAAGGACTCAATGGTGAATTTAATGAACCTGATTTGAAGATCTAGAAGTGAGTACAGTCAAAGATATTGAGCCTAGAAGATGACTATGTGTTCATTATTTTTTATGCAAGAGACCCAAGAAGGATATTAAAGATTTTATTGATGTTTTTCAATGTCTACTTATGTCTTTGATATTTTGGAGTGTTGTCGACTCCATGAGGATTCTCTATGTAGATTTTAAAGGTGTGATCAATATATCTTGAGTATGAACAATGATTAATAAGTTGACTATATGTTCGATAATGGTATTCCTGTGTATAGGGTCTATGTTTGAGTTAATTAAACATATTCAAAGGTGAGCTAAGTTTATTTTGATCATTTAAAGATGTCTTACGGGACATATAGAGTGTACCTATATATTTGGAAGTGGTCATGTGTTATTTTTTTGCTTGAGGGTGAGCTAAATGGGTGAATAGGCCTTCATGAGACGTATAAGAGCTACAAGTGCCTTATTAGCTACTTAAGGGTGGGCCATAGATGCTATGGCTGACCTATGAAGATTATATTGAGCTATGTATTCATGTGTTATATGTCTTAAGGGTTAAGAAATTCCTAATGGCTAACCAAGATCTTGTTAAGTGAAACCAAATGTGATGAATTATAGACATGTAAGACTTGGATGAGGGAGTGTGAATGTGGAGCCAAGTAAAGGAGATAACATTTGAAAGAGAAGGTATAAGTTAGTAAGGACCAATAAAGAGTGAAGAGGATTAGACATGCTAGTCTGAGTAATGTGTAGAAGATGATCACATAGGTCATTGGACCTAATAAGCCTAGAAGAGCTAGAATGGTTAGATATGCTCAAGAGGCTATTTGAGAGAGGCATCTGTGTGTGAATTATGGATCGAAGGAGGGGTATAATTCCCTATGGATGATTTTATGATCAATATCAATTTGAGTACTATTTGTATGATTTGTTAATTATAATTCTAATGGCAAAATAGTGCTCTTGCTATTTGAGTGTGAGTGAAGGTAAGGTGAAGGCTATGTAAGCTTGGTGGCTGATCTAAGAAGTAGATCAATGTGTGGACTATGTATATGATCATCTAGTCATGTTATTGAAGCTATGATAGATTTATTTTTATGAAGGATGCATTAAGTGTGAAGATTTGAAGAGGGGGGTTAGTTGGGATATGTAA
Organism: Torreya grandis; assembly: GCA_037957365.1. NCBI lineage: Eukaryota > Viridiplantae > Streptophyta > Pinopsida > Cupressales > Taxaceae > Torreya > Torreya grandis. The sequence continues at coordinate 160,052 of JARHVA010003764.1, read as the reverse complement.
TGTGTCCTAATTGATATTTGTGTATTGGTTCAAGTATATAATGTGCTTTATCCAATCAGGGAGTGTTGTGCATTCTAAAATGTGGCTTTAGATACATTGATAAATTGATAATTAGAGTTACATCATCATGTGTTGAAGACATCTATTCAAAGGTGGATGTGTTTATACATGTTATTATTGTAGCTTAACATCTAAGGTGGTTACAGTCTCCTTACAAGGTGAAAATTTCTAAAAGGTCTAGTTGTTGTTGCAGCTCAATGAGATAGGTGTGGTAGCACCTTGTGGGATTGGAGTGTCACTAAATATGGATTTTAGTTCTTTTATAATTTGTAGATGGTCTAAATTGGTTATTATTATAGGATAGTAATCCAATTGTAGGTTCTAATGGGTTTTATTCCCCAAGAGGGTTTCCCATGTATGTCATGTGTTATGTGCTTGATCTTCCATTATCTTTCTTATTCACTACTATGAATTATGTGTATAACTCATGAATTCATGTATTTATTGAATAAGATTTTGGAATGATTAGAACTAAAGTTGAAATATCTAGGCTCACTGATTCAACCCCCCTCCCCTCTTAGTGATTGTACCTCTAACAATTGGTATTAGAGTCAGGGATTTGGAGGAAGCTTAATATCTTGAAGGTGATCCTAAGTAGGTACAAATATGGATAAGTAATTGAATAAATAAATTCAATAGTGGAAGGCTATGATCAAGGTGCTTGAATAATATATATGTACTTTGAAGAAAGATGCTAAAGATGATGAGAATATTATCAATGATCTCAAGGTTCACTTAGTAGATGCCAAGAGAAGTTTGTGTTCAAAACAAAAGTGCATCATGTGTGATGAAGAAACTTTCCATATCAATGGATAAGATGATATCAAGAAATAATAATTTCATCTAAAATTTGAGCTCATGAGTGCACTTGGTGAACTAAACTATTAGAAGAAGAAGAAGAATCATAAGATGATAAATTTTATAAAAGGTCTTGAAGCACAAGTCAATTATTTTGAGGGAAGTTTTATAAAACAAGCATGTAGAATAAAGGATGACATGGTTAAATAATTTAAGAGTGATAATGAGACTATCCAAGTTCTAAGATTTTAAATGAAGACTACATGTTCAAACATGAAAGCTAAAGAAGTTTAAATTGATCAATTAAATACTATTCTTGTTTCCCTATAAGATAAGTATGAAAAGATCATAATCAAGATAGGCAATCCTGAAAAAGAATAAAATAAATTAGAACATGTCAAATAAGATGGAAAATAGATCAACAATCTCAAGGATCAATTAGGGGCATCTAATGTAAATCTGAAGAAAATATAATAAGAATGTAGACATCTTAAGACTCAATTAGAAGAAGTAAATGTCAAAATGAGTGCAAGGCAAGGTGAGTATGATAAGATGAAAAATGAGATAAAATTGTTGAAGAATGAGCATGAACATCTCATAGACAAGTTGAACAAGCTAAGAAAGGAGCATGAGAAGCCTGAGCAAGTCAAGGTGATTACAAACTTGATAAATAATGAAATAAGGTCTATTAGACAACCAAATGCTTCAAGGTGTGATAGCTTATTTCATTGTCATTTTTATGCATGTAATAAGTATGGTCATAAAGCTAAGGAATATAAAAGGAAGTTAGTCAATAATGTGTTCTCAGGGAACCATGGAAGAAGCAATTGGTCTTAGAGAAATCATAACTCATATCAATCAAGAGATATGTTGAATGATGTTATTTGTTTCAGTTGTCATAAGAGTGGACATATATTTTATCCAAATGATGTTAAGAGGTCTTCAAAGTATGTCAAAGGATATAAATCTCCTAGAAGGTTTGAAAAAGGACAAACTCAAGTATGGAAACCAAATATTATCAATGTTAATCACACTAATCCAAAGGTTGATAAGAAAGTTGCTCTAGAGGGATATGTTGTAGATCAATATAAAATCAAAGGTCAAGTAGGTAATATGGCCACATAAGACAAGAAGGGACAAACTATGGTATGGAGACCTAAGGTAGTAAAGACTAAGAAGACTACTCCAGTTATGTCCAAGAATGTTGATGGAGTGTTTGCTAAGGTGGAAAAATAATCAAAAATGAAAGAGAGTCAAGAGTAACTATTGACAACATTTATTGACAAATATCAAGAAAAGAATGATGTCAAGGATTCAGGTAAAGTCAAGCAGGACTACAAGTCAGAGAAAGATATGGAGATATGGGAGTCTCTTGAGTTTTTGGACTTTTAAAGTCTCTATGCCAAAGGGGTTTCTCTATCTAGGCTTCAAGGAGACACTTTTTAGTCAGAGGAAGCTTGGTGGCTATCAGATATTGTTTGGTGAGAAGAAACAAAAACAAATTATGTTTGTGATTTCTTTTTATATATCTATGTATTAGAGAAAATAAGTTTGTGAAGAATCTCAGTGGCCCTATCTTGAGAAGGAGTTAGCTTATTGATCATAGTTTGGATGTTCTAGTATAAATTTGTGTGTTCCATGGAATTTCATAGTGTTTTGAAGATGATGCATCTCTATATGAGTATTGACTATGAGTAGATATTATTTGAAGACTTGTTAAAGATATCATGCGCTTAATGAAGCAAGAATTTAGGGAGAGCTTTATGATTGATATGGTCCAAAGATTAGAGGAATAAGTAGTTGAATCTAAGAAATAAGGTTTGGAGAAGCAAGTTTGTGTGATCAAGATGATAATGCTAATCAAAGAAGGTGTTTTGTTAAGGGGGAGAAACAAGTTCATGAGCCTATTTTAGAGGTTTGTGAAGGAGCTATAGTACAGAGTTAGAATGGGTGGTTCTAGGTGGCTTGATGAGATTGATGTAAATTTCAAGAAGTATTTGGTGCTCAAAAAGGTCTATGCATTTATTTTTGGTTTGCTCCAGGTGTTTTTGAGGTCTAAAGGTATGTATGTGCCAATTGAAGATTTTTTGAGTACTCTTAGTTTTTGTCTTAAGGGTAAGAAGGCCTAAAATGGGTTATAAGATATATGGGTTCCTAAAGGTATGGAAGATAAAATATTGGTCCATAAGTGTATGATGAGTATTTATAGGTGTACAAGTAGTTTTAGAGGTGTGCATTGACCAGGAGGTTTGTTGACCCTACTTGTTTTGAGATTCTAGGGTTTTGGGCTATATTAAAAAGTGGTTTGCCTCATGAGTTGAGGTATAAGAATTTTTAATATGTATAATGGGAAAAATTGGTGGTCAAATCAAATTTCACTAAGATTTTAAGGTTTGTGATTCTCTATTTATTCAAGTTTTTGTCAATATGGAGGGTTAATTGGCTAGTAGGTTTGTGAAAGAAGTATATTACAGAGGATGATATTGGTGATGAAAATTTGTGTGATTTAGGGGGCATATGAGAGTGATACATATATGTATTTTTATGTCTTGAATGTGTGTCTCCTAAAAATTGTAGGATTTGCAAGGTTTAGGTAGGGCTACAAGGAGGCTAAACAGGCCTAGTTTGAAGAAGAGTTCTTTTTTTGCTCAATTTTTCCAAAAGATCAAGGTATGTTATTAGGTTAGTTAAATTCATGGTTCCAATTTTGTATAGTGAATATGTAGAGTTGGTGGTCATGAAAGTGTCTTGAGAAAGAAGATTGATAAGACTACATGGTGGTTCATCATGGTGTGTGGAGATTTGAAGATGATCAGAAGGCAAAATTGCTCAAATTTATTAAGGGGAGTCCATATAAAATGTTTTTTGGTGAGTTACATAAGATTTATATGGTTTATGTATGTTCTTTATTCATTGGTTGTAGTGTTTGGTTGAATAAAGTGTTGGCATGGAGCAAGAGGAAGTTATCAAGATAAGAATAGGTTGACTTAAGGTAAGGGTGATTTTGTATGATCTTTATAAGATGGTAATTTATTATTTTGATATTCTTTTTAGGTCCTCAAGATTAGTGTGTTCCCACTTTGTCATAGTGCCAAAGGGAGAGAAAGTTCCTATTGGGGAGAAAGTCTTTGTTGTAGTTCTTTGAAGAGAGAGAAGGTGAGCTATATATTACTATATTGATGGGTGTTGACATCAATGACAAAGGGAAAGATTGTTAAATATATATCATGATTATGTAAGAGTTTCTCTAGTGAGTGGATGAAATGCCTTGATAGCTTAAGCGATAATGACAAAGTGTGTAATGTGCTTGTTTTTGTATGCTTGAAGGTGGCTTGGTTGATCTTTAGTGTTGACATGGTTAGAGATGTTTAGGGATATGTATGGTGATTGGATCATGTGTAATAGGTACCTAATATGTTATCTATGATTTGGTATTTATGTATATAAGTGAAATTCATCTGTTTGATCATAGTTTTCATCTAGACACTTTGGGTCTAGTGGCAAAAAAATTGAGTAGGTAGTTTGATGACATCACCACTACAACATGGGAATGAGTCAAGGGGAGTTGGTCATATGGTTGTCATCATAGTAGTCCTTAGTTCTTATGCACTATATCTCATGTCATACATCAAAGTATGGTTAAATATATGAGGGTGCAAAGTTGGTTTCTCAGTCAAAATTTATTATTTTCCCATACTTAGCCAAATTTGCAATGTGGCCAAAAAGTACTAAGTAAGCATGTTGATAACATCATCATTAACATGCATGGATGTTTGAGGATAAAATGATCATATGATTTTGTTCATTTTTGTTCCTAGTTTATTTTTGCTAATTTTTAGATCATGTAATGTATCACGTCAAAATATGTGTATATGCAAATTTGGGATCTCAAGTAGTTTGATTGTGTTTTCCCATACTTATCTAATTTTATAGTGTGGTAATAAGAGTCAAGTGAGAATATTTATGATGTTATATCTTTCATGTGTGAAGGTGTCAAGATAAACTCATCATATGGGTTTGTTCAATTTTTAGCATAATTAATTTACACTAAATTCTATATCATCTACTGAAGCACAATAAAAGTTATGGATACTCAAAGTTGATCTCTCTGGAAATTTTTGACATGGTTGACTCTATGACAAAATATTTTTGAGAAGGTACTTTAATGGTGATATATCTCACACATGTAAAGGCTTCAAGTGTTGTGTATCACATGGTTTTATTCTCCTATGTGAGGATATCATCTAGTCCAAATTTGAAATCATGTGAGTAAGTATAGAAGAAGTTATTGAGGTGAAAAAATGGCTACTCAGGCATATTGAAAGAGTCCCCATACTTAGTCATTTTTGAAAGAGTTAAAGCTTGAGCAAGATCAATGGTACACATTACTCCAAGGCATCAGGAAGTAATGAGATGAGGACATGTGCATGATGTTTGTTGATTGAGAAAAGGTACATGATATTGATCCAATGGTGAGTAGGTGTTCATATAGATTGATCGATGGTGAGCATTGATCGCTAAAGACATGACTGGTTTGTAGAGATCAATGGAGCACATGGAGTCAAAATTTCAAGATTGCACAAGATGATGTCAACTTTTAGATGTATACATTTTGGATTTGGTGGTCTATATGTTAAATATTAGATAAGATCGATGGTCTAAGATTGATCCTAAGCTAAGAGTTCATGACGTTTAAGCATTGTGTTTGAAGTTTAACTATGATCACTGTTATTCAAAGATTTGAATTTAACACAAGAAAAACTAGAGATCTGTATTTTGTCCATATATTTTGATAAGATTAAAATTTACTAGTGCTGTAAAAATAAAAGATGAAGAGAACTCCATGGCACATCTAATGAACCTAATTTTATGATTTAGAAGTGGGTACAATCAAATATATCGATACTAGAAGTTGACTATGTGTTCATGATTGTTTTGAAAGTGACCCAAGAAGAATATTCAAGCTTGTATTGATGTTGTTTATATGTCTAATTATGTATTTGATATTTGGGAGTGTTTTAAACTCTATGAGGATGCTCTATATGGATTTTGAAGGTGTGATCAATCTATCTTATGTATGAACAATGCTTAAGAAGTTGAGTGTATATTTGATAATGTTTTTCTTGTGTATAAGGTCTTTGTTTGAGTTGATTAAGCATATGAAGAAGTGATCTAAGTTGATTTTTATCATTTAAAGATGTCCTGGGGGACATAAGGAATGGATCTCTAGAAGTGGTCCTATGTTATTATTTTTCTTGAGGGTGAGTTAAATGGGTTAATAGGTCTCCATGATACCTATAAGAGCTATAAGTGTCTTATTAAAAGTTGTAGCTACTTAAGGGTGACCCATAGATGCTATGGCTGACATATGAAGATTATATTGAGCCATGTCCTCATGTCTTAGATGTATTAAGGGTTAAGACATGCCTAATGGTTGACCAAGATGTTGTTAATCATAAATGCTATGTATATAGTGAAACTAAATGTGATGGTTTCTAAACTTATAAGACTTAGATGAGGGAGTGCAAATGTGGAGCTAAGTAAAGGAGATAACCTTTGAAAGGGAAGGTATAGGTTAGTGAGGACTAGTAGAGAGTGAAGAGGATTAAACATGCTAGTCTAAGAAAGGTACATAAGATGATCACATAGGTCATTAGACCTAATAATTTGAGAAGAGGAAAAATGGGTGAGTTTACTCAAGAGGCTATTTGAGAGAGGCTTATGTGTCTGAATTATGGAGTAAAGGAAGATGTGCCCTATGGATGAGTTGATGAGAAAGATAAATTTTAGGACTCTTTGTATGATCTTTTGATCATAATTATATTTTTTAGAATAATGCTCTTACTATTTAAGTGTGAGCAAAGGTAAGGTGAAGACTGTGTGATCTTGGTGGTTGATCTAAGAGGTAGATCAGTGTGTGGACTAATTGTATGACCATCTAGTCATGTTATTGAAGTTATGATAGAGTTGTTGTTGTGAAGGATGAATTGAGTGTGAAGATTTAAAGAGTAGGGATATTTGGGATAAGTAATGTGTCCTAATTGATCTTTGTGTATTGGTTCAAGTATGTAATGTGCTTTGGCCGATTAGGGTGTGTTATGTGATCCCAAAGGTAGATTTGGATACATTGAGAATTGATAATTAGAGATCCATCATCAAGTGTTGAAGACATTAGTTCAAATGTGGATGTTTTCATAAGTGTTGTTTTGGTAGCTCAACATCTAAGGTGGTTTCAGCCTCCTTGCAAGGTGAAACTTGTTAAAAGGTCTAGTTTTTATTGCAAATCATCTAGACAGGTTTATTAGAACCTTGTGGGATTAAAGTCTCACTAAATAGTAATTGTAATTCCTTGATCAATTGTATATGGTATAATTTGGTTATTATTATTATATAATAGTAGTCCAATTGTAATTTTTAGTGGGCTTTATTCCCCAAGAGGGTTTCCCACATATGTCATGTGTTATGTGCTTGATCTTGCATTATCTTTCTTATTCATTTCTATGAATGATGTGTATGCCTCATGAATGTATGTAGTGATTGAATAATATTTTTTAAGGATTATAATTAAAGTTAAAATATTTGGACTCATTGATTCATCCCCCTATAAGTGATTGTACCTCTCACACATAGTGTCATGCTCCTCTATGTCCTGCACTATCTCATGCATCTTATAGTAAATTGAGACACCACTCCCATTTATAGAAATAAATGAAGATAACAACACAACTAATAAATTTTGTAATCATGAAACATTAGTAGTCATAATTGAGGTCAACAATATATCACTCATAATCCCTATATGATGAGTCCCCACTTCACGGTAGTTAAATATATAGACACCCATTCTATGGCCTACAGACTAGTAGACTCCTACAATATAGCCCACTACCCAGAGATTGGCAATCATAGAATTCAATATACATCCTCTAATGTAATATTAATCTCACTAGTAGGTATCCAAAATGTGCATGTGTCTACATCTCATCTCTCACATAATGCAGGTGTGCACTAAATTTTAGATCTAGGCTATATTACTAATTATAGTAATAAAAACCTAAGACTTAATCACACCAATAAGAATGGATAAAAGAGGCAATCAACATAATAAGAACATTATCACCATCACTTTACCTCCTTATGGTTCCACTCTAGGATTTACAAATGGATTGTTTGATGCGCAAAATTTGAAGTATTGGATTGCTTGTTAAGTGTTGATAATGGCTTTCAAATGGTTGGATGAGCTTGATAGTGTCTTTGGATGAATGAAAAATAGATTTATGGATACAAGTAGTAGAAATATGATGGATCTAGAGATTTCCATGTTAGTTTGAATGAGGAAGGAGAGCTTGGTTAAATAAACATGGAGGGAGAGGTTAATGGCTCAAATTGAAATTTGGGGTATTAAAATCAAGGGTTAGGGATTTTCCATAAAATTTTTAATTCCATCGAGATATCTATAACTAGAGAATTATAGAAAAGGGGGATATAATGGGGAATATTTATATAATCTTCCAATTCTAGGAATCTCTAGATAGGGTTTAGGGTTTTAAGAGAGGCTAAGATAGGTGGTGGTTGGGTAGGTAGATTATTTTGGAATTTTAAATTGGTTAGTTGGCTTAGGGAGTAGGTTAGTGGGTAAAAGGTTCTATTAGGGATTTTAATGAGGTGATTAATTATTTTTTATGATTAAATAAGGTTTATAGGATATGAGAATGGGATGCAAGTTGTTAGTCTATTAGTTAGATTAGCTAAGAAATATGGAAATTGGACTAAATTAGTAGTAATTAGTAGAATTAATATAATTAATGGGGATAACATAATTTAGTGCATATATTTTCCCCCTCTTTGAAAGGTTATTGTGAGTGGAGTGAAGTAGAAGAAGTAATGGTATTTTAAAGAAAAACCATGATGTTATATGATGTCAGATGTTAGTAGGATATAATGCCCCCTTGAGGGATCATTTGAGAAGAACCATCCCAGATGGTCACTTGAATAGAAAGCCTAGGGTGGGATAAAACCATAATAATATTGGTTTGGGATGCTCCAATTAATAATGATAATTGAGATTTCTCAAGAGTGAGGGGATAAATTAAATCAAGTAATGGATTATAGATAAATGAATAATGTCTAAAGTATTTTCATTAATAAGACTAAATTGATTTAAATATGATGGGTTCAAACCAGTGATACATCCCATAGCAATGATACATGCTAAAGAAGATTGAAATTATATAATAGGTATGAAGATCATTAATTAGTGATAAAGAGCTACTTGTTTTAAGATACGGGGCTTAAAAATGATGTGTGATTATTGAGTGATTAGTCTATGGATGGGATGATGATAAGGGATAAATGATGGTTAAGATATCCCTAGGAAAAATAGTGGGATAAGGTGTTGCCTACATGGTACTAAAATACCTCAAGCTGATGTAGTTTTTGATGTAGGATAGAGTGGATAGTAAGGAGTTAGACATTTTATGCCTTAGATAATGATAAAGTGGATTACAAGTGATTGAATAGGGACAATTTAGAAATTGGATGATATTGGAGATAGTTGGTGTTTTTAATGGGATGTTATGGGAGTATGGGGAGGGGTCATATAGGATAAAAGGGTTAAAATTGGGTCACTTGTAATTTTTGACTTTTAGTGATTTGAGCTCTGAGGCAAGTCCATGGACCAGCTACCCTGATTTTCATATCATGGTGAGAGAGTCTGTGAGCACTAGAGAGAGGCTGATGTTGGACCTACTATGAGTATCAAAACCTTAAATTAGTATTTTTGTGGATTTTTTTAGTTTTTAGGCATTATTAGATGGATTTTTAGGGAAAATAATGCCAACCAAGTTGTTTTGGCAAAACTATGACTATTAGTTTTACCCTCAGTCACAATTTTATCATCACAATTAACAATTTTTAGGGGGTAATAAATGGTATTACATTACCACAAGTCCATAGTTGTGGTATTATAATACCACATGTGTGGAGTCACAATATTGCAATTCCATGACTATAGAGATGTGATTTTGCAATATCGCTAGTTAGGGATCTATAGTTTTGGTTTATTGGGAGGTCAAATAAAACTACAATTATTGAGTAGTAGTTTTGTCAAAACTATCACTAAGGGTAACCTCATAATTAATGATTTTGTTATTAAATTACAAAATGTGTGAGTTTTGGGGTGATGGGTTAGGTTGTATGAGCTAGGGAGTTAGATGAGTTAGTTAGATAGGTAGGTTGGGTGGGTTAGATAGATAGGATGGGGTAGATAAAAAAGGGGATCAAGTAGACATTAGGGAACACTAAGAAGGGAATGGTTTGATTAGATTATTTATATGTGTGTATGTGTGGTATTTTGGGTAGTATTATTAAGAGAGGGGCTAGAGTAGGGTGGGGGATTAACAAGGTAAGGATGGGGTTGATTTAGATGGTTTAGAGTGGTAGAGGTAAAAAAGAATTAAGGATTAGTTGGGGTTTTTTAGGTGACTTAGAATAGATAGGGTGGGTGAGTTAGGATAGGTATTTGATGATGGAGGTAGTGATATATGGATTATTATTGGTGTAGGAGGATCTAGGCATGATAGCATCATAGTTGTGGCATGCAAGAGTTCTTCATGAGATGCTTCGACTGATGGAGGTAAAGTTCAAAGGTACTAGAGCTGATTGGTCTGCATGATGTAGTGATTATGCCCATGATATATATTTATAGGGCCTTGATTATAGAACTGGTAGAACAATGGCATTTAGAGACCATCACCTTTTATTTCATCATGGGTGAGATGATGGTCACTCTAGAGGATGTCTATAGGATTTTTCATTTGCTTATGAGAGGAGATTAGATATATTAGAGGTTTCATACACTGATCTAGACATTACAACATCTAGAAGGGGGAATATAGGTGGGTCTATGGGATAGAGGCATTGATATTAATAGGTTATTACATGAGGGTACCATTGATAATTCTATGTTGGTGATGATGTCTCTTATTTTTGGCATTCTCCTACTAGACAAGAGTAGTTAGTGTTTTCATTTAGGCCTAGGAGATGTTATAGCTAATATGGTTTAGGATTATTAGGTATTTTCTCAAGTTCCTATTGTGTTAGTGCATTATATAGAGAGCTTCATCCGGGGTCTTATAGAGGATTAGTGATATTTGAACCTTAATTAATTTTATAGATTTAGAGCTAGGATCACATTACTATGTAGTGACCATTAGGGACACTAGCAACTCACCAGCCTAAACAACTAATGTTTTTTGGTTGGTATGTGTTATTAGGGTTGAAGTTGGGACATGCAGGGGAGATAAAAAATTTAGAGATGATTTTGATAGATTGCACCTAGAGCATATTACTTGGATACCATATAGAGGCCTCCAATTTGGATAGGACGATGAGATAATGACTCAATACATGCTCACAAAGTGCCTAAAGTGATGAGATTTGATCATTGAAAGATATTAGTCTGACCATGTTCAACATTATTTTGGTTTCATACAAGATGTTCCATGAGCAAAGCATTTGTTTATTCAGAGTGAGAAGGATAGGCCTCATTGGGGGAGGCTATTTGATAGAGAAATTACCCATACTAATTATGATATAATTAACCCAATGTAGTGGGATTTTTATACACTGATACTATATCTAGTCATGATAGTGGATTATATAGCATGGTGGGGTGTTGTGAGGAGAGTCCTCCACATGTAGGCTAGGATATTGAGGAAGATGAGATAGATGTCAGTGTGAGGTGGGTATGGTGCTATGGATGTGGATGAGAGAGATGGTGATCAGGTGGCTATGATAGCACAAATGGGGCCTCAAGCCCAGGCCCAAGTACTGGGACATCAAGAAGTACAAGTGGGTGTGAATGGTGGTAGAAATGGTGTAGGACCTTCTTGATAGCCATTGATGGAGGATGAGAGGTATTTTATAGATAGACTAAAGGGAGAGATATAGGCATGATTAGCAGAGGCTGTAAGACTTACCTAGGAGAGGGATTAGCTACAGGCTCAGCACCAAAGTACTATTTCATAGAGAGATGATCAACTAGTCCTAGCCCAGGGATAGGTTACTACCTTATAAGGATAGGTTGCATCTTTGTAGGCATAGGTATAATAGAGAGTTGAATAGTTGACCCAATCCCAAACACAATTTATAGGCATTTAGGCATAACTTACTATTGTACAAACACAGATAGTGACTCTATAGGGTTAAATTTAGAGTAGAGATGCTTAGATCATAGCCTTTTGGGGATAGATTACATTGATTTAGGCTTGAATCCACACATTTATAAGGGAGGTATAGATAACTAGAGGGACAGGGATGAGGCAAACTAGGCAATGATAGGTCAGGGGATGATGGGTGTGATGAGGAACATTATGCGACTAAATCATGAGGCACAATATTATCGAATGCTTTATGAGGTTGTAGTGTTTATCGATCAATGTGATATGTCATTCCATGTAAGTTATTCTCAGTTAGTTTATCAACATTTGAGAGGGGAATAAGGACCACCAGGGCCACCTAAGCCACTAGGGTCATAGCCATGATTTTTGATATGCACATATGGATAGGGGGTTATTATATTATTAGCTCATTCTTTGCCCACGGGACCATATTATTGTATATATTTTTTGACATGGATTCCATGTGGACTTTTACATTTGAATTATATTTATATATGATGATATATTGTGATGATGGATATATGTACATTATTTATTGATGAGACTCATGGTACTATTTTTACATGATGTGATTAGATTAGATGTGATGGATTTTATTTTATGGATATGATGTGATGGTTATATGATTTTTATTAGGTACTTATTTTTATGATATGATTAGATGCATATTATTTATTGTGATGGAAGAATATGAAATTTGATTGATCATGTGATGTTAGGTAGATATGATTTAGATGTTTAATTTGTATGTGTGATGTTAGATGTAGTGTATATGGGATATGATTTTTATTTCAAATATTGTTTCATGAGATGAATTTATATGTTTATGGATGTATGATTTTAATTCATGATGTACATGTGTAGGATATGATTATGACTTTGATGAATATGTTGTGATAGTATAAAAATTATGCCTTGTGGGGTGAACATGCTAAGGAAAGATTAATCCCCTATTGGTTCACTTTATTCTCACTTTCTATGGTAGGAATCCTCCTACACCATGGAGGTATGATGAAGATGGGATGGGATATGATTAGTCTTTGGCATGGGTTAGAGATGGTGGGAATGGTTGGGATAGGACAAAAGTTGGATAGGATGGGTAAAGTCCATTAAAATGTTTGAAATCATTTTTTAATATTGCATCATTTATCCATGTGCCAGGGACATGAAAAGTCTAAGGCATTTTAGTATAGATGCATGGGGAACTTTGTTTAAGAGATGACCATTTATGAACAAACATTTTGAGGTCAATCATACCAATTTTTTCCCATGAATATTAACATGATAAGATATACACAAATTTCTATAAAAACTAATTAACAAAACATTATACTTTAATATGTACATGAAGAATAATCACATGCATGCATATTTAAAACAAAACACAAAATCATATAAGACAATCAAAGATATCATAAATCAAAATTAATAATGTTAATAGGGATATTTACATGGGGAATGAAGGGATGAATAATAATTATATACAATGGTCCTACTCATGATGTTGCAGTTATATACAGGATATGTGGTGCCCACAATCTTATCTATGTCAAGATGGGACTCCAACCAAGTTCATAACTAGTCATGAAATGGGGGTCATGATGACCCTTCAAGAATTGACATCATAGTATACTTCTAAAAACCTAGAGAAGAGAACTTATATTTTGTGACCTTCCATAGTGATGACATTAGTGGGAAAGTGTGGATGTGACTCTTAGTGACAATAATGGATGAGTAAGGATGGGATTTTGACTTGAGGCTAAATGGAGACACACTTGTCAAAGGAGATTTATAAGAGAGTGATAGGATAGAGATTAATAACAAGGATATGATAGGACTTGGGGATATGAAGATAGGATGATCAATGAATTTAGAGGACCACTCCAACAAATATTCTTAGTGTGCAATAAGTCATGTTTGCTCCCTTGTGCTAAAGTATTTATCTCTTAGTGCTATTCAAGAACCACATGATAGATGCCTAGTGTTGAGACCAAGATTAGGGTTATTTTACCATGATGTCAGAGGCTAGTTTTCATCATGATACTTGCTCAAGGTGCTAGAGAACTAGTTTTCACCATTGGACATATTTTTTTTATTTATTTGACTATTGGGGAGATGTGATGGGTGGACAAAGTGGATACAAGATGCCCCCAGAAGTTGGGACTCATAGATGGAGGATGATGGATCCTATTTGGCATAGAAGCACTTTAGATGCATGATGTTCATGGGATCATCAATTTCTTCTCCTTCTATTAGGGATAATTTATGTGTTCCTAATATGAACTTGGTAATTATAATATAGGGTCCTAACCAATTAGCTTCAAATTTCCCCTTATTATCTCTATCTACATTGGTGTTTTTTGGATTCTCCTTTAGGACTAGGTCACCAACTTCAAATTCCCTAGATTGGATCTTCTTATGGTATTGGCCTTTGAGTTTATTTTGATAAGATTATAATTGATCAAGGGCCTTCTAAAATTTCTTATCAAAAATTTCTAGTTCTTGTAGTCATTCTTGTCTATAATTATGATCAGTGATGATTCCCTTTTAAGGAGATTTGAAGGGAGGGGAGATCTAAATCTATAGGAAAAAAATGCCTATGTCCCATAAACCAAGGCATATGGAGTAGCCCCCATAGGTGTGCATTTGCTTGTGTGATAAGACCACAAAGTTGGATATAGTTGTAAGTGTCAATTTCTACCTGCTTGATTGATGGTCTCCTTAAGAATTTTGATGAGGGTCTTATTTGTGGATTTAGATTTTCCATTACCTTGGGGGTAATCGGGAGAGGAGAAATGCTATGTGATATGATAGTTTTGACATGAGACCTCAACTTCCTAATTTTTGAATGATTTTCCATTATTTGAGATGATGTTAGTAGGTATGCCAAAGTGGAAAATGATTAGATTGAAAATAAATTTAGATATTTAGAGGCCTGTGGTATAAGTGAACAACATCACATTTACACATTTAGTAAATTACTCCATTGTCATGATAATAAACTTATGACCATCTAAGGATGTCAGATTAATATTTCCAATTAAATCAAGGCCCCATATGGAAAATGGCCATGGTCTCATGATAGGTTGTAGTTACTATACTAAAGTATGAATGAGGTTCCCATGTTTTTGATAGGCCATGAAATTCTTCATATATTGACAAGAGTCTTTTTCTATGGTTGGCTAATAATATCTAGTTTAGAGAAGTTTCTTTGGTAGGGCCCTTCCACTGATGTGCCTTCTATATACATCATCATGAACCTCTTTGATCAAATGATAGGCATCTTTTGATGTTAGACACCTTAAAAAGGTTTCATCATAACCCCTACAATAAAGCATGCTACCAAGGATTGTGTATCAGGTTGTGTGATGAATGAAGGATTTATGTTGGTGGTAGTTAAGATTAGAAGGAGGATGTTATCATGGATTTACCTATAGATGTCATGCTACCAGGGGAAAATGGGATCATTAATTACACAAATTTGAAAATGAGCCATAGACTAATGGGCTAGAATAATCAAATGCTTGATTAAAAATTTCCCTTATATAACATCTTCACAGAGATCTATGAGAGAACCAATGGTAGCCATGGAGTTAGTTGCTTTGATACTTCCTCATGGTACTTGTTTGAATTTAATGGATTGAAAGTTTGATTTTAACTGATCCACCAAGTTCTTATAAGGGAACAAATTTTCATCCTTCATTTGGAAATCATCATTGACTTTTTTTATTATCAGTTGTGAGTCACCAAATACTTGCAAATACTAGATATTTCACTGAATGGCTAAGTGAAGAACAATTATCAAGGCCTCATATTCTAAAATGTTGTTAGTGCACATAAAGTCAAGGCAAAAATATTTAAGAATAAGATCACCTTATGGGGTGACAAGGAGAATGCTTGCCCCTAATCCATGTGTGGTGAATGAGACATCAAAATATAATTTCCAACTATTTGATTTTGAAGTACTCATTATAGATTCAATTAGGAATTTTATTATAATGGGTTCAATCATTTCAAGTGGTGCATTAGGTAATTGATCTACTATGACTTATCCCTTTATGGCCTTCTGATTGACATATCCAATATAAAATTCACTATGCAACATGATCCATTTAGCCATAATATTTCAGGGGATAAACCTTAGCAATGAGTTGTACTTGATTATTTAGAATGTAGTGAGAAAGTTTTTATGAGTCAAAAATCATGCCTAAGCATGTATTTTCAATTGGAGTATAGTTTAGATCATAATATATTAGTGTACGATTGAGATAATATTTAGCTTACTCCTTTCCCTAATCATTATGTTGTGATAGGAGGGCACCTATTACACATAGGGTTGCTAAAATGTACAGGAGAAAAGGTCTTCCCGAGATAGGTGGTGACAACATAGGTGGGTTAGCCAAATATTTTTTATATTTCATAAGCTTGTTGACACTTAGAATTCTAGTTAAAGGTAGTACCCTTCTTTAGGAGATGGGTGAAGGGGTGACATTTATCCACAAGATGAGAAATAAAATGCCAAATAGCCTATAGTTTGCCCTGAAGACTCTTGAGTTTCTTGAGATTATGAGGTAGAGGCATTTCTATGATCACTTTTACCTTTGTTAGGTCTACGTCTATGTCTCTTCTTGAAACAATAAATCCAAACAATTTTCTTGAAGTGACACCAAATACACATTTCTTAGGATTTAGCTTGAATTTATATTCTTGCAATCATTCAAAGATATATCTTAAAACAACATGGTGTTTAGATCTTAGGTGAGACTTCCCTAGAATGTCATCCACATAATACTCAATTATGTCATGAATCATGTCATAAAAAATGATTGTCATGGCATGTTGATAAGTTGTACCAGTATATTTAAGGCCAAAGGGCTTGACCTCATATCATAATGTTTCACATGGAGTGATAAAAGTTATTTTGTGAAAGTCCTCAGGTGTAATTTTAATTTTATTATATCCTAAGAAACCATCCATGAGAAATAGAATTTCATATCTAGTGGTTGAGTCTACAATCATGTTGATGTTTAGAAGGGAGAAGTCATCCTTGGGACATGCTTTGTTTATATCTCAAAAGTATGTATAGATTTGAATTATAACTTGTGGCTTGTTTATAGGGATAAATATTAGGAATCCAATTAGAATAATCTATAATTTAGATAAAACCATCTTTTAATAACTTTTATAGCTCCTCTTTGACTAATAATGCTACTTTCGGGTGCATCTTTTGTAATTTTTATTTGATTGGTTTTGAATTTGGATGCACAACCAAATGATGCACTAATAAGGAGGGGTATAATATAAATATATCTATATAACTCCATGAAAATATTTCAATGAATTCCTTAAATGGCTTGATAATGACTTCTCATTTCATGGGTGTCAAAGATGCCCCTAGTTTAACTATTTTGGGATGTTGATCTATCCAAATGTTGATTTATATCACTTCCTCAATAAGAGAGGGTTATTTTTATTGTAAATAAGGAGTCAAGGAAATTTTTGGAATTTTAGAATCAAAACAATCAAGAATCTTTATATCAATGCAAAAGTATTATTTTGAGACATGTGGAAGTTCATCTGGTTCTTTGGGAGGCTCTTCCTCTTTGGAGTACTCTTGATCACTTTGATTATGGGAATCTTGTTGTTCCCTAAAGTATGTGGATTAGAAAATAATTATGGAAAATCCATTTTTATGGTCACCAGATGGCATAAAATCACATGCTCCCATATATTTTAGAATTACTTTAGCATTTTAAAATGTGTCAAAAGAAGGTGTTTTGAATCCCAGTCAATGAGAGATGGATACTAGAGTGAAATATTGATGGTGGAAATGGTAGTTTTAGGGAAGAGGTTATTGGCATCAATATTTTTGAAGTGACTACAAATGGAACCTATTTCAATGTTTTCATTAGGAAGAGATAGCCCAGGTATCAAAAGAGAAAAAACAGTAATATTGTTTAGGTCATCATCATATAGTCCATACCCTAGACCAAAGTATTGTGGATATTCTTGAACCATGATGGGTTCAAGTCTACCTTTCTCATGTTTTCCTAGTCCTTTAACTTTATAAATGAACAATCTCCATCATCTTATGGACATAGGGATATTTCTCTCTTGGAGAAATGAGGGCCTCATCATCTAGAATAAGCCATGAATCATAAAATTCTTTAATGTATTCTTTAGATAAGAACCCAACACTTAAGAAAGCCATTGGTCCAAATTGGTATTTTATGGAGTTAGTCTTCCTCATGGATAGAGACCCATATCTATGTGTAGAGAGAGGTAAATCACCAACTTAAAAAGTTTTATATTCATATTCTCCATAACTTGTGGATGTGATTTTCAAGTGAGTGATGTTGGGTAGTAAATTGTATGTGGATTTGAGATGATCAAGGGAGATGTATTTGGTAGTTATTGGACTTAAGATGGAATTATCTATGCCAAGATAAGATGATGATGATTGGTCTATCTGACAACTGTGAAGATGGTTAATGACTCTGGGGATAGTGACCTTCATCCTAGAGTGGGGGAATTCGAGACACTGATGCAAAGTGGATGGAACATCTTGAATTTCATATATCCATAGACAACCAAGTGGCATATTATAAAGAGTATATACATCCAAAACATGGACAAGTGTTTGATTCACTATGGGTCCCACAATAATGGGAAGGTAAATCATTCCAACAGATGGCCTCTCATTGTCATCATAATATTTGATCATTATTAAGGTAGGCCCTCAAGATTTTTTTGAATATCCTAGTTTTTTCAAGAAGTCTAGATTACATAAATTTAGTGTTAATCCTCCATCTATGAGAACCTAGGAGACATAATGGTGGGACATGGATGCTTCAATGAATAGGGGATAAATATGGTGTGGGCCAATAGGAGGGATATCCTAGGCACAAAAAATGATTTGCTATGAAGGGGATAACTAGTTATTAGACTTGATTGGTATCCAAGTCACTAGGGACTTTTAGATCATATAGGACTTGATTTAGTATCTCTCAGTGCAACACAAATGTTTTAATAAGCTCCATTAAGGATATTTGAGCTTGGGTTTTCTCAAGTTATTGAATGATGTCATAAGGCTTATCAAAATAATTTAAAGCCTTTTAAGGAACATTACCCTTTGGGGTAGCAGATGAAGTGGGAGAGTCTTTAGGTGGTTCTATAGGAATGACTATATTATTGCATCTAGTAATAACTACATAATTAGTAGTGGCCCAATTAATATTTAGAATGGGGGATGAAGATGGAGTCAGTTCTTGGAGATTTTATATTTTAATGGTTTTGATGTAGTGGTAAGGCAAATTATGATAGTCAGTGAGGTTGGATGAAGAGGTGTGAACCTAGTTTCTTGGTGGTATCTAATTTATTTGGTCATGCTTAGGGAGTGGATCTTTTTATATGCCAAGTTTCCTATTTACTAATTAATTTGGGGGAGTTTCTACTTCAATTTCAATGTCACCCCTCTCAACTAATTCATGGATTAGTGCTTAAGTTACATACATCATTCTGTATAATGCCCTTTAACCCTATGGTATTTGTAAAACTCATATTCATAATACCAATCTAGCTTTGGTTGGTGATCATACATAGGTCTGATTTCAAGCAAGGTGATCATATTGGCAAAATTAATTGATCTAAGACTATTTCAATTGGGACTCAGATGCTTGTGAGTGGTCCCTTTCCTGTTCGAGGCTTTGGTTTGTCTCATAGAACTTGGATGGAAGAGACATTTGGTTGTTGTGTGGATCTTTTATTTTGAATAGATTATACATTTTTTTTTAGCATCAGTCAGCCCATCTCCCATGACATTCTTATTTTTGTTGAAGACTTTAGATTTCCCTAAAAAAGAGTTGTCTTGAATTTTGGTGTTCTCATTTTGAGAATATAACTTGATTTCCCTTTTTTCAATAAGGTCCTTCTCGATTTATATTCCTTTCTCTATTATCTCATCAAAGGTATTGGTACATTGTAGTTTTATTTCATACTTAAGTTCAACATTGAGATTATCTACAAAAATCTTGGCCAATTCTTTCTTAGGTACTATACATCTCAAGTAGCTTGCCAAACTTCACCATCTTTGTAAGAAGTATGCCAAACTTTCACCACTTTTTTCTTGGTGTTATAGAGGTCAATTATGGAGATGACATGTTCAATATTGAATGAGAAGTGTTTGATGAATTGTTCTATCACTTCTCCAAATCTATATATTGACCCCTTAGGTAAATGCATAAACCATTCTAAAATGGGTCCAATGAGACTTTTGAGAAAAAATCTCAACAAATAAGCATATTCATAAGAGACCTCATATAAAGCTACATAAAATACTTGTACATGATCTCTAGGATCTCCTTTCCCTCAGTATTTTTTAAATTTTAGGTACTTCAAAGTGTGAAGGGAAAGGTATTTGTAAAATACTCATGTCCAAGGGTGAGGAACAGAAGTCTTCATATTTATATTTGAGGGATTGTGAATGTGGATATATTTTTTTAAGGGTCTCTTTCATCACTCTCCATTCTTATGCAAAGGTGGGATCCTAAAAAGGATTGGTGGTTTGATTTTGGCTACCTTGAGGAATATGTGTGTTATGGGCAGTATGGGTGCTATGAGTGTTGTTGGTTTTATTGGAATTATTATTATTATTATTATTATTATTATTATTATTATTATTATTATTATTATTATTATTATTATTATTATTATTATTTAGGTTGTTCTGTAAATGGGATGGTGGGTGTTGGTTATGGAGTATAAGGTTGATTTTTTATGTTAATTGGTATAAATGATCTTTCATGACATCTTGTCTTCGATTAGCCTCGATACATTTATTACAAAGGGGTGGTGGGCATTCCTCTTCTACAAATTCATGATCCACACCTTTTTCTTGTTGGGGTAATTGATTGGCATGTAGATTCCGATGGGGTGTGTTTAGATAGGTGGAGGGAAAACAAGATTATGTAAGAGAGTATGGCCAAAAGTAGAAGGTAATGTTTCTCATATTTTTATGGCATGGGATAGGACATGATCATGGTTTTCATATAGATAATGATTAATTAATTTCCTAGCTTCATCATTATGGAGACGATTAAACGTTTCATCCTCTTCCTTGGGTGTGTGCATATCACTATGAGTTTCATCATATTCCCAAGTTGGATCAACCATATGCCCCAATGTATCATTATCTTGTAGGCCTAACCAATCTTTAGTTGAGCATGGGTGTGAATAATCATTTTGAAATAGATGTGTGATGAGATATGATAGATGAAATAGAAGTCTTCAAATACTACCTTTGTCTAGAGACCAATGATTCTAGTGGTCAAAAGAGAGTGATGTATTTTTCTTTATAAGATGATGAGGTGACTAAGAATTATCAAGAGACAAAGTCTCGTAAGAGACCAATATAGAAAGGATAGAGAAGAGTGATGGGATTAAATACTTTGTCCACTAGTAAAGAATGATGATGGGTGCTAGATGAAAAAGGTATCTAATAAAGACAGATAAATGGTGGGTGTTATATTAGAATATTATAAGATTATGTCTATTGATAATACCTAGTCTAGGATATGTAGAATGTGAAAATGATCATTTGATAAGATGAGTGACCACTAGAACTTGAATTCAAGATGGAATATAGTATTCAAAGGTGATGAGATAGATGGGGAATGGGAGATAGGAGATGTATGATTTATAGGATGGGAAATAGGATGTGTATTAAGTGGGTATGTATTTGATGTATTATTGGACAAGAATGATAACCACTCAACATGAGTTATATACAAATGGATGTTGAAGAGATGAGGGGAGGTATAGAAAATCTAGTTACTAAAGAAAGAGGAGGGAGGATGATTATGATAATGTGTTATGGTATGAATGAAGTAGCTAGTAGCTAGATGCTAATGAAAGATGTAAAAGGGATGGATATTATGTTGGATATAGTGGGATGGATAATAGCTAGGGGTAATGTCTTAAGAAATACCTGAGTTAGTCCCCATACATTTGAATGTACCAACTCTAACTTGTGCTCTCTCTTTGTGGGTCCAACCTTCAAGAGATTAACCTACTTATGTTTCCCATATACACAATTCTCACAAAAGTCTAGATCTAGATCTTTTAATCTAAGAAAATTGTCTTTTAATATATCCATGCCCTTATGGATCATACAACCAAGCCTATAGTGCCATATATTTGCATCTCCATCTGTAGCAATTAAATCAAAAGAATCAACACTACTAGTCAAATATAAACTACCAAATTTATTACCTCTTAAAATCAAAAGAGAACCTTTGGTAAATTTACAAGAATTTATAGTAAACATTGTTAAACATCCCTCACTACCCAATTTTCCCATTAAAATCAAATTTCATCTCAACATACGCATGCGTGTAGCCATGTGTTCTCATTATACATCTTAACTTTAATGTAACCTTTCCCTACTATCTCACATGTTTCATCATCACCAAGATAAACATGTCCTAAATTCTCTTAAACATAATCAGTAAAATAATGCCTATGTGGGGTGGCATGAAAAGAATCCCCTAAATCTAATACCCAAGACTCAAAAAAACTATCCATATAAATAATAAAGGCATCATAACATGATTTACCTAATGTCACATTTACCTCATTCATTTCCTCCTTGTTGGAATTATTATCTCAAATTGACCAATAATCCTTCTATGAGTGTCTATTCTTCCCACAATGCTAGCATATCATCATAGATATGGACTTAGATCTACCCTTTTACTTTCCATTGTTGCCTTTGTTCTTGTCATTTTGCCTCCATCTAGTATCAATAGGAAAATCATTACCTAAGAATGATTCACCAGTGCTTTGTCTTGGCATCTCCTCACTAAGGATCACACCTACAACATCCTCAAAATTTAAGTTTCCCTTAGCAGGGACTACATTACTTATAGCCATAACCAAACTATCCAAACTATTAGACAAAAAATATAAGATTAACAAAGCTCTAACTTCATCATAAAACTTAATTCTAATAGAAGTGAGCATACTTACAACTATATTAAATTTTTTTATATGATTACCAATTAAACCATTCTCAGACATTTTCATGTTAAACAATCTTTTCATAAGAAAATTTTTATTAGAAGCAGAGGGTTTATCATACAAATTCCCAAGTTTATCCATGAGATATTTTGTGGTTTTTTCATCAAAAATGTTAAATAAAATAGAATATTGAAGGCATAATTATATGGATCCCAAATCCTTCTTGTTAAATAATGACCAATTCACATCACTCATACTTACAGGTTATTCTACTTTTCCCTCCAAGGGGAGATATAGCTCCTTTTGATATAGGTAATATTCTATCTACATTTTCCACAAACCAAAATGCTTACCATCAAAATTCTCAACCCTGAATCTAATCTCTTCTCCCATAGCTCCCACTCAATCTAATAGCCTTCTAATGAGTTACCACTTCAGTAAAACACAACCAATTGCTCTTATACCATTTGTCAGGAATTAAAAACTTTAAACTAGATTTAATATGACCATAAATTAGATCTAAATTATGCACTATCATGCATTATAGTAACATTCCTTAAATCATAGCTATTATGAAATCATAAATGGAGAGAACAAGATAATAATCACATATAACATAGATCTACCATGGTTCACCTAATGTGGGCTACATCCACCAAGAAAGTCCTCAAATAAAATTGTAATCTAAAAATAAGATTACAATGAACTCTCATAGAGATAAAAAATATCCTATAGAAAATACTACAAAATAAATATTTCACTTTCACTTGCACCTACATAAGACTACATTTCATAAGTTGTTTATACCGCACCTTACAATAAACACCTACACTTTGCAAAAACATCTACACTTTGACTATGATCCTCAAAGCCACACCTTGCAAATAAACCATTAACCTCTAAAGGCAACACCACACCTATATATATAGAAAACAAGGGAAAATCCACAAAAGGATTAAAAACTCACCATGATTATCCAAGATAAGAATCATCTACTAAAAGACACCTTAGTTCCACCTCATCAAGCTCATCTAAAAACCCATCCAAAGAATAACATGCCAATTTGTCTCTCCACCTTTAAAGGCACATTTTCTAACAACATGTGATCATAATGAACTCCTTGAAACAAGGAAGGCATCCCCTTTTCCAATTAACAACCAAATCCCTCAGATCAATGAAGTCAACATGGAAAATTGGCATCTAATAACCAACTTCATGAAACATGGAAACATAGAAATTAGATGAAACAAATAATATTTCACTCACATGTGAAGAAGGGTTCCACAAAAGGTGGAGTAAGGAAAAATACCCTCTCCATATTTATGGAGCTATTTAGGCCCCAAAAATATACTCCTAAGGTCATGTGATATCCCTAAAGAGATCTACACTCAACAATCTCCCACTTGGAGACTGTTTCTCCTGAACATAATCTATCACTTCTCCATGACCAAAAAGGCCAACCAAATATGAACATATTCTCAACTTGTCCAAAGTGACCACCTTGGTCATCATATCCATAAGATTATGGCTTGTATGAATCTTCTCTAGCTTCACCAAGTTATCTTCTAAAGCTATCCTAATAAAGTGATAATATAACTAAATGTGTTTCATCCTTGAGTGGAAAGTGGAGTTATTTGCCAAATTAATAACACTCTGACTATCACTATGCAATCTCCTAACTTCCTGCTCATGCCCCAAATCTCAAAACAACTATTGTAACTAAATCATCTCCTTACTAGCCTCTATGATAAAAACATACTTTGCCTCTGTGGTTGAAACAACCACAACCTTTTATATCTTAGAAATCCAACTAACCACTATCTTTCTAATAGTAAATATATAACATGTCATACTTCTCCTACTATCAATATCCCCTACCATATCCAAGTCTACATAACCATGAAAAGTGGTATCTGATCCACTATAACATAATTCAAAATCCATGGTTCCTCTTAAATACCAAATAATCCATTTAATTACCTACTAATGCTCATAACTTAGATCACTCATATACCTGCTCACAACTCCTACTTCTTGGGAAATAGTACAAACCATGGCATACATCAAGCTACCAACTGTTGATGAGTAAGGTACCTTGGACATCTTAAGCTTTTCATCTTTTATCTTGGGACAATACTCCTTTTATAATATAAAGTGGAATACCAAAGGAGTAATAATAGATTTAGCATCCAACATGATAAACCTTTCCAAGACTTTCTTCACATAATCTAACTGGGATAAAACCAGCTTCATCTCCTTCTTGTCATGAGTAATCTTCATATCAAGGATTTGCTTTGTAGCACCCAAATCCTTCATAGAAAAGGAATCACTAAGCTATTTCTTGAGCATATGAATATGTTATATGTTCTTTCCTAAAAATAACATGTCATCCACATATAAGCATAAAATAATAAAGGAACCATCATCAAAATGTTTGATGTACATGCAATGGTCAGAATTACACCTCTAATATTCTTGTTCTAACATAAAATAATCAAATTTATTATACCATACCATGGAGCTTATTTTAGGCCATACAAGCTCTTCTTTAGTCTGCACACATAGTTCTCTTTCACTTTGACCTCATATCCCTATGGCTACTATATATACAACTCTTCATCCAAATCACCATGAAAAAAATCATTTTTCCCATCTAACTATTCTAAGTGCAAATCCTCAACTACAACTAAACCAAGAACATTCATAATAGAAGTCATTTTTACAATAGGATAGAAAATATCATCAAAATCAATACCTAATTTTTGTACAAACCCCTTGACCACCATCTTCAACTTATACCTTTTTCTCCCTTCATCCTCTTCTTTTATTTTGAAGATACACTTATTTGGCAATGCACTCTTGCCCTTAGATAGCCTTACCAAATCCTATGTTTTGTTCTCCATGAGAGATCTATGCTCCCCATCCATGGCTTGTTCACATTTCAACTTGCCATCTGCCTAAATTGCTTCCTCATAACACTCTAGTTTTCCATTTATAGTGAGTAATAATAATTCAAAGAAGGAAAAAATGTTTAGGTGCTCTTCTTGCCCTAGAAAACCTTATTACCATAGGAGTTTGGGGTCCTTGTGTAGAAGGTTCCTGAACTAAATCATTAGATACTTTCCCATCCATAATGTCTATTGGGTGAATATTTTGTCACTAGCTAACTGATGGCAAAATAAGTATATCAACCTCAGCATAATGATATTTATATGGCAAAGTGTGCAGGTTTACCACAACAAAATGAGATAAATCTCTCCTCTCATTAAGGGGAGGTTCCCTATAAGGCAGGGGAGGTTCCCTGTAAACTACTATAACTAATATAAACTGAAAATAGACTTAGGGGTGAGATAACACCATTCATGTCTCTTTTTTTAGAGATTATATTCACAAGGACAAGGAGAAATATTGGGTAGTTGCTTAAGGCATTTCTCTTCTTTCAAAAATAATGTTCATAAAACTAGAGGAAGACTTCTTGGGTAGTAACTATAACCACAAGAAACCCATGAAAGTACAAAGTCTTTCATTGCTTCTCTTACTAAAATAGGATGCAGTAACATAACAGAATGAAGTGTAGGACAAAGTCTCCACCTCAACTACAACAAGATAAAAGGTTAGAAGGATAATGGGAGATCAAATTCTCTCCAATATCCTTTTCACTGAAACATAAAACACAGACTAAAGATAATTGTGGCAGCACAAAGTCTCCCATAGTTAGCTTCAAGACACCTTTCAAATTATTTCCACTAATTCTATTTATTTGATTAAATGGACAAGAATGTATTCAAGAAATATACATAAGAACACTTTCCTAGATAACATAAGCTATTTCAACACAAAGTTTGAAAGGTCACTTGCTTTCTCATTCAAATGACAAAATATGATTAACAGTCTGAGCTCAAAGTCTCAAGAATGCCTTTCAATTTGGGTAGAGTTTTTTTTATAATAATAGAGAGATATCCCTTTATATAAAATGGGAGATTACAATATATAGCATTCCAAGAAAGACTTGGGCACTTGTTTTCATGAAAATGGACCATGTTGAATTGAATGCCTTGAATATCTATGAAAGGGCCATGTTGGAACAGGTCATCGGCATTGACATTGGCATTCTAAATCATCTTAAATGTCTCCTCCTAAGCATGGGTTGTCTGGTCTTCTTTATGATGCTTACACAGCTATCCATTCACCTTTACTTAATGCAAAAAAAATAGGTCACACCTTTGAATGTTTGCACTCTTTGATGTCCACCTAGTGGACTATTCCACCTACTAGAAATAACTCTCTTACAGATATTTCTAGATTTTCTATAGTTGTTCTCTCTTTCCTTGCCATGTTTTGTCCTTCCTTAGTGATCTAAGCTATCAGGGCTATCTTCTCACTTTTAGCTGGCTACTTCAGCGCTTTCCTTAGCTAGTCACTGAGTTTATTCTCAGGTCTTTTAAAAATCAATGATTATTCCATCACCCTAAAATTGATGTCTATGAGGACGTCACTGGTCACTTTGAACCTATTTTAACCTTGAACATTGAACTATTTTGGTTTAAAGGTTCAATGGTTCAAAGGTTCAATGTTTTGTGAAGGGCCGTGTTCACTTTCTTTTTCTTCTTTGATTGAACCATTTCTTCGAACCCTTTGGTTGAACCATCTTGTTGAACTTCTTTTTGGAATCTTTTGCTTCCTTCATTTGCTCAAAGCTTCTTTTTGAACTTTGAACTCTTTGAACCCTTTGAACCTTTGAACCATTTGAACCATTTTGGTTCAAGGTTCAATGGTTCAATGGTTCAATCTATTTCTTTGAATCCTTTGAAGCTTTGTACTTTCTAGATCCTTTCCTTTTCCATTGAACTCATTGAACTTTTAAACCTTGAACCTTTGAACCTTTTGAAGTTTAAGGTTTAATGATTCAATGGTTCAATCTTAATTCTTCAAATCTTTTTATTCTTTTAAGTCCATCAAAGCCGTTGAACCTCTGAACTTGTTGAACTTTTGAACCTTGCAAAGGTAGGGTTCAATGGTTCAACAGTTTAAAGTGGTTCATTCCAATTGTTTGAAGCCCACCGTTAAGTCTTTTGATCAAACCTTTGCATTGAACCATTCTCAAAATACTAAGGAAAAGCCTCAAGTATTTTGAACTTCCTTTGAAGAAAGCCCACCTATTGAACTTGTGCCTTCCTTAGCTAAAAAGGCTTGAATATTTGAAAAACTTAACTACTCAAAATATTTTTGAGGAAGAAAAGAGAGAGTTTTGGTCTATAGGACCAAAATAGTCTATATGTTGTCCACAAAAGCAAGTGATAGATTTTGAGAATAACAGCTGGCTATAGTTGGGGAACTTCCATCGATTAAAATTTTGAAATATTTAAAGGGAGTAGAAACCAGAATCTTAGTGCATTCATTTATGCCATTGGGATATAGAGTCATGCTACCCAAAAATAAAGGTGCCAAAAATTAAAAAAACACAAAACAAATGGAATACTATACAAAAATTATACATATGCACAACTAGACTTATCTGATACTTTAAAGATTGAAGTGCTTCAAATACTACCCACTGTGAGGCAGAGAAAATGGTGTTTCATCTTCATATTTTAGTAAGAAACTATTTTCACCTTTTAAATGATGAATGGAAAATGGGCCTCTCCATAAGGAATCAAATTTTCCATGCATTCCTTTTGGTTCTCTCCTCTTGTCCCATAACAAGACTTGATCTCCAATCTAAAAATCATGGATCCTTGATTTTTGGTCAAAGAGCTTCTTTACCAGACTCTGATGTGCAGCAATAGGGTCCACCACGATAGTTTGTTTCTCATCTAATTCAGTCAAACACATGATCCTTTTGTTGATGGAACTTTCAAATGTTTGATCTTTTACTGCCTTTGCCAACTTCAATGCTAGTAATTCTAGGGTGATTGGTATCTTTACATTGAGACCATACAGAAGTTGGAATGGTGACATACCTATCACCCTCTTAGGTGTAATTCTATCTAACCATAAGGCATCAAACAATGCTTTATGCCAAGTTCTCTGATTGACATCTACCAGCTTCCTGATAATGGTCACTAGGTTCTTGTTGCTTGATTCTACTTGACCATTTCCTTGTGGATAATAGTCAAAGGAGTGGGAGAGGATAATCCCATAATTGTAGTAAAATTGGGTAATCTCATGAGAAGGAAAATAGGTGGCATTGTCTGTTACAATCTTGGTTGGGACCCCAAATCGAAAAATAATATTTTCCTTAAGAAAATTACATACCACCTCTGAAGTAGCATGCTTGGATAGAATGGCTTCCACCCACTTGTTAAAGTAGTATATGGCTGTAAGAATATAATCATGTCCAGTGCTCGAAGACAAGTTTATAGCACCAATGAAATAAATACCCCACTATTGACATGGCTCTTCAATTACTACTGGCTTGAGAGGTAATGTAGCCAATATGGGTCTTCCAATGAACTATTGATATAGTTCACATTTACATACTCATTCGTATGCATATTGAAATAGAGTAGGCCAATAATACTTGGCTCATAGAATATTATGAGTAGTCACAGGTGTATAAAAATGTCCTCTATAAGCTAAATTATGGAAGGACTCCAAAAGTTTGATCTACTGCACTTTATCCATGTAGTGAAGGAATACCCCATCAAGGTTCTTCTTATATAGACCGTTGTCCCATAGGATAAAGTTGGCAGCTTTCAACTTAACAGTCCTCTTTTCTTTATGATATAGGTGAGTAGGACACTCACCATAGGTAAGGAAATGAGCAATATTGGAATACCACTCATTCGTAGTGGTGACAAAGAGAACTATTGGTATGTCTTCAACTTTTATTTCTTCATGACCTATTTCTTCTAGTATGTTATCAGCAATTAATTGGTAGAGACCACTTATCCACACAAGTTTCATTGGTTTGATAACTAGATCAAACTCCTACATTTTAGCAATCCAATTTCCCCTTTTGGTTCCAAACACCTGCTGAGTTAGTATGGACTTGACTGTTGTATCAGGGACCATAGAAATAGTGTGTGAGTTCAGGATGTAAAAATGGAAGTGCTTTACCACCTTTACTACAACATAAGCATGCTTCTCCATGTTTGAATACTTCAGCTCATGAGATTTGAGATGATAACTCATGAAAGATATGGGAGATTCCACACCTTTATTCTGTTAAACCAAAATTACTAAAAGCATGTGTTCAAAAGCATAGCTGTACATCATGAAGTCTTTGGCACAATTAGGACAAACTAGAATTGGGACATGGGTGATAGCTTCCTTGATGTCTTGAAATGCTAACTTGCCTCCTTCTATCTAGTTGAAAGTGGCTTTGCCTTTCATCATGTTGACAATGTGGCGAGTCTTCTCTATGAATTCAAGGATGAACCTTCATAGAAAATTTACCTTTCTAAAGAAAGAGTGGAATGTGGTCTTACTAGTAAGAAAATCAAGCTCTTGAATGGATTTGACCCTTTCTGGGTTGATCTTTATACCTTCTTAGGATATAGTGTGTCTGAGAAGTCTACCTTCTATAACCCTAAAAATAAAATTTTTGGGATTAAGAGAAATACCATTTTGCCTACATTGCTCCAACACTTGTTGTAAATGATGCACATGATCAGGATGATGTTTAGAAAAGACTATCAAGTAATTAAGGTATATCATAATGAATTTCCCCATTTCATTTTTGAAAGCAAGATCTATCACTCTTTGGAAAGTGGTGCTAGCATTGATCAAGCCAAAAGGCAATCTGTGATATGTAAAAGTGCCCCAAGGTGTTCTGAAAGTGATCTTATGATGATCTGCTTTACCAAATTCCACTTAATTATATCCCAAAAAACCATCTAGCATGGATAACATCTTAGCACCAGTCACTATTTGTAGCAGTTGATCCATGATGGGCAAGGGATAGTTGTTCTTTAAAGATGACTGATTTAGATTTTTGAAATCAACACATAGGCAAATTTCTCCATTGTTCTTTCTCACAGGGACTATTTTCACAATCTAGGTGGATTGATAGATTGGAAAAATAATTCTTATATTCAGCATTTTTTGTATCTCAGACAAAATCGTGCCTAATATCTTGGGGTTGTACTACCTTTGCTTCTACTTGTGAGGCAATGACCCAATCTTGAGAGAAATTTTGTGCTAGATTTATTCAAGTCTGATAGATTTCAGATCATCATAAGAGTATGCCAAAACATCAATGTAATGGTGAAACAGAGTGATAAATTTGAGTTTTTCATCAGGGGTACAATAATTCCCAATGTTGACCATTTTTGGATTATCTTCTATACTCAAATTTATTTGATCAAAATCCTTAGAGGATTTTGAATTCATTTGTTGTTCCTTGATAAACCTATCATGCTTGTCAAAAAGTTTCTCGAAAGAAACTAATCCTTTAGGAATTTTATTCCCTTTGAGCTAAAGGAACTCTTTGTCAGCTTTTGAATTTCTTTCCAGAACTAATTTTTACAATGGAGATTCACTGCCTTCAAAATGAAGCTTTTCAAAGCTATCCATATGCTCTATAAAATCAATGATTTGGTTGTCACCATTGAACACCTGCCAATAGTCATCATTATTAGGTACACTTGGTCAAAAAACCAAATTGATAGTGTACCTATTTTCTTTGAAATCTTGGTGAGAGACCAAGAGAGTTGTGGAGATGGCCAACAAATCTACTTGATTGTTGAATTCTTTGGGCATGGTAGAAATAATGAAAGCATCAAAGCTTTTAATGTAATCCCACACTAGATTGCATAATGTCACAATATTTCATTCTTGGTTTGATACAGATTCCTCACCTAACAAGCCACCAGTTCAACGTCTCCTTTGGCATGAAGGAGCTTAACACCTTTATCTTGAGCTGCCTTCAACCCGAGTAGCAAAGATTAATACTTAGTAATGTTGTTGGTGTTTCTGAACTACAACTTATACCAATAAGTAAAAATATCTCCTTGAGGAGATATTAAAACAACTCCAGCTCTAGAACTAGTAGAAGAATTGCTACCATCAAATTCTAGAATCTAAACATCATCAGAATTTGATCTTATTTCAAATTTTTCTTCATCAAGAAGGGAAGATCCCTTTTCATGTGTACTTCACCCTACCAATTTTTTTATGTCTTATCTAAATTTTTTGGATTGTCACTTAGTAAGATTTCATCTGCTGAAATAGGAACATCTTTAGCAGACAAAAAGTAATTACCCATGCCTAAAGACTCAAACAGAATTTGAGCTTTAAGGGTTGATGTTTGGGTGAAAATATACTTTGCCTCCTTCTCAGGAAGCAGGCTTTGCATGATGTCATTCACAGGTATCCTCACCTTAGATAGGTCCATGCTCAATTCTCCACCAACATCCTTATAGAAATTTCATCCAAGTAGAATGCCATAAGAGGCTAGAACATCGGCCACTAGGACTGTCATTTTGATTATCTTATCTGGAAAAGCCACAAATACAAATTGAGCATCTTTGATTTGTCCCAACAAATGCACTTATTTTTTTCCATGGAGAAACATCTACCAAATGTCTTAGTCATTGTGAGACTAAGAGAGTCTGCCACTTTGGTAGGTATGACATTATCAGAAGCACTTGAGTCTATAATGAAATTGTTCAACTGATGACCATTTATCAATAGGAAAACATAAAATGGTTCTATTTTTCTAGGGGAAGTTGGAAGAGCAATCACTAGATTATTTCAGGTGGATGTGTTCTTGGAGGGACCAAGAGTTACTTTTGAAATATCTTGTCCTGTAGGGATAATTTTATTCTTGATGCATTAAACTAACCTATCCAACTGTTCAAGGTTGGATTTCAAGAATTCAAACTCAGACATTTGAATTTTGGTCTTCTTAACATGGTCAATTATATCAAATGAATAAAATGAATTAGAAATATGGGAAGGAAGTCCATCCTTTTATTTTTTAGTGGGTGTGGTACTGGTCTAAGAATTTGAATCAGAAGGAACAAGGATATTTGAGATACTTTCTTAGTGATCATTAGGTCCTTTGATTGGAAAGGGCAAAGAAGTCCTCTATTTAGCAATTCAAATTTTTGGTTGACATTCTTCACCTAATTTTCTTTTATCAACTTGTTGAGCTGACTGGTCTTGGGACCTGGTAAATACAACGTATGATTCGTCAAACACTTCTGACTTGCTTCTAGCTTCTTCTTGGTGATTTAGAAAACCAATGTTGGAGTTGCCAACTAATTATTCTTCCCCCTCTATGAAGAAATTATCATCATCTTCTTGGTTCAATTTAAGTTGGAAAGAGAAGTTAGATTCAATTTCAAGATATCCAACTACTGAGTTAGCTGGAGCTGCTTCAATGACAAGCTTCCCTGGTAGGGGAGGAAGACAATTTGGCTGCCCTTGATTCCTAGCAGTGTTTCCTTGATATGACTGGTTAGAGAATTTCATCCTTAGTATATCCTAATAATAAGGAGGAGTAGACATCCCATGTACCATTTACTTTTTTAGAGCTAGCAACTCATTTTCTAGCTTTTACACCATAGGATCAGTGGTGCCTATAGAAGAATATTCAGAAGATGAAAAAGATTTACTTTTGTTAGGATCTCTTCTTATCTTTCCTACAAAGATAAGATCATCTTCAACCTTAGTGGCCAAAATCTAAGTTACAACAAGGTCTATGTGGCTATCCCACCTCAACAGAAAACTTACTTCAGGAAGCTGATAATTGATGAAGAAGCATTTGAGATTCTTAGGTGTTGGCTGAGCAATTATAGGAATCTTACTCCTCATCTTGTCAAATTTAGCAATGAAGTCTCGCATAGGCTCATGATGCTCTTTCTTCATTTGTGTGAGCTAAGCCAACAAGGCATACACATCTTTTGCAGGCTTGAACTTTGCTTCAAACTTGGCTTTGAGGGTGTTCCAGTCAGTCACAGTCTGGGCCAACAGATGATAAAACTAGTCTATAGCAACACCTTGTAATATTTATACAAATAGCCTGACTACTATGTCCTCATACTCCATGCCTATCACACCATAGGCTATGTAGAAGGCTTTAATAGGTTCATCAGGATGAACTCTCCCATCACCATAAAATCTAGGAAAATTCTTCCTTGAACTGTGAGGTATTTCATGTAGAGGTGCAGTTAGATTTAGGGGACCAAAGGTGTTACCCCAGGGGCCTTGAGCTACCATTATATGATTATTAAAGGGAGGGATAAAAAATATTTGAGGGTTATGTATAGATAAAGCTCTGCTAGCAAAGGAAAGATAAGTTCTACCTGGTATTGGAGACCTGACGTTGGTAGGAGGAAAACTCTTAGTTTGTTAAAGGTGAGTTTGTGGAGAGGAAAGATCAAAGTTATTTTGCCACATAAACTCAACTATAGGGTCAACAATACCTTGAGCTCTCTAGCTTCATGTATACCATAGATCTACCAGAGTGTAAAATGGAAATGGAAAAGAACTGGAACTACTTCAATTTGAAGCTTGAGGCTTCAAATTGCATGTTCTTCCCTAGTGGAGTCACCAAAAAATTGTTGGGTGAATATTTTGTCACTAGCTAACTGATGGAAAAATAAGTATATCAACCTTAACATAAGGATATTTATATGGCAAAGTTTGTAGGTTTACCACAGTAAAATGAGATAAATCTTTCCTCTCATCAATGGGAGGTTCCCTATAAGGCAGTGGAGGTTCCCTATAAACTACTATAACTAATATAAACTAAAAATAGACTTAGGGGTGAGATAACACCATCCATCTCTCTTTTTTTAGAGATGATGTTCACAAGGACAAGGAGAAATCTTGGGTAATTGCTAAAGGCATTTCTCTTCTTTCAGAAATGATGTTTAGAAAACCAGAGGAAGACTTTCTAGGTAGTAACTATAACCACAAAAAACCCATGAAAGCACAAAGTCTTTCATTGCTTTTCCTACTAAAATAGGACATAGTAACACTATAGAATGAAGTGTAGCACAAAGTATCCACCTCAACTACAACAAGATAAAAGGTTACGAAGGATAATGGGAGCTCAAAGTCTCAAATATCCTTTTCACTGAAACATAAAACATAGACTAAAGATAATTGTGGCAGCACAAAGTCTCCCATAGTCAGCTTCAAGACACCTTTTAGATTATTTCCACTAATTTTGCTTATTTGATTAAATGGACAAGATTGTATTCAGGAAATAGACATAAGAACAATTTCCTAGATAACACAAGCAATGAAAATGACAGACCTAATTAGGTCTCCAAATTACCCTATTTTGGATGTATAATGAACATGAAGATGATCTAGACTCTAGAATTCATATGGGGAATGTAAAATTACATTTTATAACTACATAAACCTATTGTAAATATTGTCATTGATGCCAAAGGTCTAGCATTATTGGTGATAAAGGCCCCATTGCATTTAATCAACACAAAGTCTAAAAGGTCACTTGCTTTCTCATTCAAATGATAAAATATGATTAACAGTCTAAGCTCAAAGTCTTAGGAATGCCTTTCAATTTGGGTAGAGTTTTTTTTCTAATAACAGAGAGATCTCCCTTTATAAAAAATGGGAGATTACAATATATAACATTCCAAGAAAGACTTGGGTGCTTGTTTTCACAAAAATGGCCCATGTTAAATTGAATGCCTTGAATATCTATGAAAGGTCCATGCTAGAATAGATCATCAACCTTGATTTTGGCATTCTAAATCTTCTCAAATGTCTTTTCCTAAGAATGGGTTCTCTGGTCTTCTTTATGATGCTTACATGGCTATCCATTCACCTTTACTTAATGCAAAAAAAATAGGCCACGCCTTCAAATGTTTGCGCTCTCTGATGTCCACCTGGTGGACTATTCCACCTACTATAAATAGTTCTTTTGTAGATATTTCTATATTTCTTGTAGTTGTTCTCTTTTTCCTTGCTGCATTTTGTCCTTCCTTGTTGATCTAGGCCCTCAGGGCTATCTTCTCACTTTTAGCTGGCTCCTTCAGCTCCTTCCTTAGTTGGTCTTTTGAAAATCAATGGTTATTCCATCAACCTAAAATTGACATCTATGGAGACATCACCGGTTGCTTTTAACCTCTTTGAACCTTGAAATCTTTTAGTTCAAAGGTTCAATGTTTTGTGAAGGGCCACGTTCGCTTTCTTTTTCTTCTTCGGTTGAACCAATTATTCAAACCCTATGGTTGAACCATCTTGTTGAACTTATTTCTGGAATCTTCCACTTCCTTCATTCACTTGAAACTTCCTTTTAAACCTTGAACTCTTTGAACCCTTTGAACTTTTGAACCATTTGAACCATTTTGGTTCATGGTTCAATGGTTCAACGGTTCAATCTATTTCTTTGAATTCTTTGAAGCTTCATACTTTCTAGATCCTTTCCTTTTCCATTGAACTTGTTGAACCTTTGAACCTTTCAAAGTTCAAGCTTCAATGGTTCAACGGTTCAATTTTAACTCTTTGAATCCTTTTATTCTTTTAAGTCCGTCGAAGCAGTTGAACCTTTGAACTCGTTGAACCTTTAAACCTTGTAGAGGTGGGGTTCAATGGTTCAACAGTTCAAAGTGGTTCATTCTAATTGTTTGAATCCCACTGTTAAGTCTTTTGATCAAACCTTTACATTGAACCATTCTCCAAATACTAAGAAAAAGCTTCAAGTGTTTTGAACTTCCTTTGAAGAAAGTCTGCCTATTGAACTTGTGACTTCCTTAGCTGAAAAGGCTTGAATATTTAAAAAACTTAACTACTCAAAATATTTTTGAAGAAGAAAAGGGAGATTTTTGGTCTACAAGACCAAAATGGTTGGTATGTTGTCCACAAAAGTGAGTGATAGATTTTGGGAACAACAATGTCATCCAATACTATGTACTCTTTCTAATCCTATTCCTACAACTGATCCTTATACATGAATTTTTCATTAAAGACTACATCTCTGGACTGAAATATTTTATTATCTTTCATGTTCCATAAAATAAAACCAAATTCATCCTCACCATAATCAACAAATGTGTATTTCTCTATTTTATCCTCTAACTTGGTCTTATCCTCTTTCTTAATAAGAGCAAAAGCCTCACATCTAAAGACTCTAAGAAAAGAATAATTAACATTCTTATTAGACCAAAATTGTTCAAGAATGCCTCCATCCAAAGGCATAAAAGTTCCTCTATTAATCATATATACTGTCATGTTAACTACTTTTACCCAAAATAGTAAAGGCAACCCTACATGTAACTTCATGCTCCTAACATGTTCCATTATTATTATATTCATCCTTTTAGATAACCCATTCTAATGTGGAGTTGTTGGAACCATCATTTTCCTATAGATTCCATTTTTATAACAATAATAAAAGAAAACATTACTACAATACTCACATGCATTATCTGATCTAAGACATTTCAACTGAGACCTATTTCATTCTCAACCAAGAATTTCCACATATTAAAAGTGTCAAATACATCAGATTTATTTTTAATGAAATAAATCCAAACTTTCCTAGTTGCATCATCAATAAAAGTAACATAATAATTGGATCCACCAATAGAAGATACCTAAGCTTGTCCCCATACAACTGAATGTACCAACTCTAACTTGTGCTCTTTTTTTATGGGTCCAACCTTTAGGGAACTTAAGCCACTTATATTTCCCATACACACAATTCTCATATAAGTCTAGATCTAGATATTTTAATCAAGGCAACTTGTCTTTTAAGATCTCTATACCTTTATGGCTCATATGACCGAGCATGTAGTGCCACATAGTTACATCTCCATCTACAACAACTAAATCAAAAGAATCAATACTACTAGTCATATACAAAGTACCAAATTTCTTACCTCTTGAAATCATAAGATCACCTTTGGTAACTATTTTAAGGATCTATATTAAACATTACTAAACATCCCTCACTACCCAATTTCCCCACTAAAACCAAATTCCATCTCTACATAGGCATGTGGCTGACATCCTTGAGTAGTTATGCATTCCCATTCTACATCTTAACCTGAATAGAACCTTTCCCTATTATCTCACATGGTTCATCATCACAAAGATAAACATGTCCTAAATTCTCTTGAACATAATTAGTAAAATAATGCCTATATGGGGTGGCATGAAAAGAAGCCCCTAAGTCTAATACCCGAAACTCAGAAAAACTATCCATAGAAAGAAATAAGGATTCTTGACATGATTTAATTGATGTCACATTTCCCTCATTCATTTCCTCCTTGTTGGCATTCTTAACCCAAAGTGACCAACAATCCTTCTTTGAGTGTCCACTCTTTCTACAATGCCAACATATAATCTTAGTTCTATATTTGGACTTAGATCTACCTTTTGACTTTCCACAGTTGCCTTTGCTCTTATCCTTTTACCTCCCTCTAGTATCAATAGATAAATCATTACCTAAATATGATTCACAATTAATTTTCCTTCACATCTCCTCACTAAGGATCACACTACAACATCCTCAAAATCTAAGCTTCCCTTGGAAGGGACTACATTACTCACAACCATAACCAATCTATCCTAGCTATCAGGCAAAGAACATAAGATTAGAAAAGCTCTAACTTCATCATCAAACTTAATTCCAACATAATTTAGCATACTTACAACCATATTAAAATCATCTATATGATTAACAATTAAACCATTCTCAGACATTTTCATGTTAAACAATATTTTCATAAGAATTTTTTTATTAAAAGTAGAGGGTTTCTCATACATGTTTCCAAGTTTATACATGAGATATTTTGTGTTTTTCTCATAATAAATGTTAAATGTAATAGAAGATGTAAGGCATAACCATATGGATCCCAATTCCTTCTTGTCAAGTAATGGCCAATCCTCATCACTCATACTTACAAGTTGTTCTACTTTCCCCTCTAAGGGGAGATTTAGCTCCTTTTGATATAAGTAGTCTTCCATCTATATTTTCAAAAAACCAAAATTCTTACCATCAAACTTCTCAACCCTGAATATGATCTCTTCTCCCATAGCTCCCACTCAAGCTAATAGACTTCTTGTGATTTACCACTTCATAAAAACACAACCAATTGCTTTGATATCATTTACTAAGAATTAAAACTTTAAATGAGATTTAATATGACCATAAATCAGATCTAAATTATGCACTATCATGCATCATGAAAACAGTCCTCAAATCATAGTTATTATGAAAACATAAATGGAGAGAATGAGATAAAAATCACACATAACATAGATCTACCATGGTTCACCCAATGTGGGATACATCCACCAAGAAAGTCCTCAAATAAAACTATAATCTAAAAAAAGATTACAATGAACTCTCACAAAGATAGAAAATCTCCTATAGAAAATTCTACACAAATAAATGTTGCACTTTCACTTGCACCTAAACAATACTGTATCTTACAAGTTGCTATACCACACCCTACAATAAACACTTACACTTTGCAAAAACATCTACACTTTGACTTTGATCCTCAAAGTCACACCTTGTAAATAAACCATCAACCTCTAAAACCACACCACACACACACACACACACACACACATCAAATAATGGAAAATCCACAAAAGGAGGAGAAACTTGCCATGCTTATCCAAGATAAGCATCATCCATTTAAAGACACCTGAATTCCACCTCATCAAGCTCATCTAAAATCCCAACAAAAGAGGAACATGCCAATTTTGTCTCTCCACCTTCAATGGCACATTTTCCAATAACATATATATATATATAGGAAAATAACATATATATATATATATATATATATATATATATATATATATAATGAGGGAAAATCCATGAAAGGAGGAGAAACTTGCCATGCTTATCCAAGATAAGCATCATCCATTAAAAAACACCTGAATTCCACCTCATCAAGCTCATCCAAAATCCCAACAAAAGAGGAACATGCCAATTTTGTCTCTCCACCTTCAAAGGCACATTTTCTAATAACATGTGATCATAACCAACTCCTTAAAACAAGGAAGGCATCTCCTATTATAATTAACAACCAACTCCCTTAGATCAAGGAAGTCAACATGGAAAATAATCATCTAACAACCAAATCCATAGAACATGGAAACATATAAATTAGCTAAAAATAAGGAATATTCTACTCACATGTGGAGCAAGGTTCCACAGAAGGTAGAGTAAGGAAAAATATGCTCCCCATATTTTTGGATGTCTCTAGGACCCAAAAATATAATCCTAAGGTCATTTGATAGCCTCAAAGGGATCCACACTCAACAATCTCCCACTTGGAGACCATTTCTCCTGACAAAATCTATCACTGCTCCATGACCACAAAGGTTAACCAAATCTAAACATAGTCTCAACTTATCCAATGCGACCACCTTGGTCATCATATCTATAGGATTTTTTATAGTGTGAATCTTATCCAAATTCACCAAGTTATCCTCCAAAGCTATCTTGATGAAGTGATAATTTAATTGAATGTGTTTCATGCTCAAATGGAAAGTGAAGTTCTTTGCCAAATGAATAACAATCTGACTATCATGTGTAGTGTCTCAAATTCTTTCTCATGCCCCAAATCTTGAAATAAATCATGTAACCAAATAATCTCCTTGCTAGCCTCTATGACATCAAC
Organism: Torreya grandis; assembly: GCA_037957365.1. Lineage (NCBI taxonomy): Eukaryota > Viridiplantae > Streptophyta > Pinopsida > Cupressales > Taxaceae > Torreya > Torreya grandis. The sequence continues at coordinate 119,428 of JARHVA010003764.1, read as the reverse complement.
ATAATCTACCTCTATGGTTGATAAAGCCATAACCTTCTGTATCCTATAAATCCAACTAACTATTATATCTCCAATAGTAAAGATATAACCTGTCAATCAATATCCCCTACCATATTCGAGTCCACATAACCATGCAAAGTGGTATCTGATCCACCATAACATAATCTAAACTCCATGGTTCATCTTAAATATAAAATAAATCCATTTAACTACCTACCAATTCTCATAACCTAGATCACTCATATACCTACTCACAACGACCACTGCTTCGGTAATATCTAACCTTATACAAACCATGGCATACATCAAGATACCAACTACCGATGAGTAAATTACCTTAGACATATTAAGCTTTTTATCTTTTATCTTGGGATACTGCTCCTTTGATAATCTAAAATGGCCTGTCAAAGGAGGAGTACCAATAGATTTAGTATCTAACATGCTAAACCTTTCCAAGACTTTTTTCACATACTTTGATTGGGATTAAACCAAATTCCTCTCCTTCCCATAATGAGTAATCCTCATACCAAGGATTTAATTTACAACACCCAAATCATTCATGTAAAATGAGTCACTAAGTTGTTTCTTGAGCATATGAATATGTTGCATGTTCTTTCCTACATCTAACATGTCATCCACATACAAACATAAAATAATAAAGGAACCATCATCAAAAGGTTTGATGTACATGTAATGGTTAGAATTACACCTTTGATATTTTTGTTCCAACATAAAACTATCAAATTTATTATACCATTGTCATGGAGCCTATTTCAGGCCATACAATCTCTTCTTTAGTCTGCACACATAGTTCTCCTTCCCTTTGACCTGATATTCATATGGCTGCTTCATATACAACTCTTCATCCAAATAACCATGAAGAAAAGAAATTTTCACATATAAATTCTAAGTGTAAATCCTCAACTAAACCTAAACCATGAATAGTCTTAATATAAGTCATTTTTATAATATGATAGAAAATCTCATCAAAATCAATACATAATTTTTGTGCAAACCCCTTGACCACCATCCTAGCCTTATACCTTTTTCTCCCTTCATCCTCTTATTTTATTCTAAAGATCCACTTGTTTGAAAAGACACTCTTGCCCTTGGGTAGCCTTATCAAATCCCATGTTTGTTTCTCCATGAGAGGTATATGTTCCTCATCCATGGCTTGTTCCCATTTCAACTTGGCATCTACCTACATTGCTTTTGTTGACCAAATTTGACTTTCAAGTCAAATTGGGGCACCCATAGGTAAAAAATTGATTTTATAGATGTTTTTGGGACATAGTATCTTGTCATAAGGTGTTTCATAGGCCATTTAATACTATTTAATAATATATTGGCCTTGATCATAAGTTTCATTAGCCAACATGTCATTTTGAGTCATTTTAGGGGTCAAAAGGGTACATTTAATGCTTTGTATAATATTTTTGGGAAATGTGAAGGTTAAAAAAGATTATTTAATTCCCTATGTGTCCATAAAAGTCTTAATTATCTAAAAAACTAAAATATGATAGGTTACGAAGGAGAAAAGGTAGCTTTATAGTAGAAGGAGAAAAAAATGGCACTTATACGACCTCCTTGAGAAGTGTGCCACTTGGAAAAGTTTTAAATGTGACTCTTTAGATTCCCAATTCTCATATTCATGTAAGTGTCATTTTTATGCCCAAAATATTCTACTCCTTTTCACCTTCATTGACAAGCAAAAGTGACTTGTACATTTGTACTTGGTACGATCAGCGCAAGGGGTTTTAGGAAAAATGATTTTAGGGGATGATAACATACTCAAATATTTTAAATTTCATATTAATAGTGCAAATATTTATCTATTTTGATTTATAAACCATTTCTAATAAGTTGACATTTCAAATCTTCCTACTCATTCATGCACCCTATAGATTTTGCTATTGTTTAAGGAATTAAATATAAACCATATGCTAAGGTGGACTCCAGAGGATGTTTAATATGTCTCATAATTCCTCCCATAATTTTTTTCATGTTATAAGGTGTTTTGATGAGCAAATTATCCTAAGTTTGTAGACTGGTCCATTTTGTGTTGATTGGTATTTTTTCTCCATTTTTAGGATTTCCATGCTTTTTCATGGCTTCATATGGTTATGATAGGTTAATTATATTTTTTCCAAAATGATATTAACCTCCTTTCACTTTCCAATCTCACTTTCAAAGCAAAATTTCTAGGAATTTTAGTCATGTGCAACCTACCTTTTAGTCTGCCATGAATATACTTGCATATAATTGATTGGAAAACAATTTCACATTGAATAGGATGTGTTAATTATTATTTTATATCCATTATAGTGTGAATATGATTTTTTAAGTATGAATATGAGTTTATTATATATTTTAAGGCCAAATTATATGTCTATTATCTCAATCCTTCTCAAAATTTTCCTGCATACAACTCATTCACACTTACAGGAGCCTCTTAGATGCCATCATGCTAAGATGGAAAATTTGGGAGATTTTTTAATCTATTAAGATTTATAGGAGTCCATTTTAAAACTTAGTGAAGTTTTTTAATTGAACACCAACATGTTTCCTACTCACTACCCAAGGTTATACATACTGCATGTGTGTGAAAACATTCACCTACAAGTGACACTACAGAGCCTTGAAAGTACTTGTACAAAATATTAGAACATGACAAGTTTCTATATAAACTACTAGAATGTGGGAAATATAAATATAGACCTATATGAAGTATAAATTAGGAAAGAGAAGGTGTAAGCTACCTTTAAACACAAGAAGATTGAGTCTAGGCATATTTTCCCTAAATGGGCAAAACAAAGGTCTAAGGGCTTTTTGTGGACCTTATACAACATGCATATAAAATGTTCCAAAACATATAATTAGGTGAATCATGAAACCTATAGAATGGAGAGAAAATTTTCAAATTTTTAAGAGAGAATGATAAGGGTAAGATAGTCATTTAGAGGCCAAATTTTGCCTACTAGGACACTAAGAACACTCAATAACACCTACGAGAATGTAACCCAAAAGACCTTTTCACCCAATGTTAAAATTTAAAACTATGATTCCATTTTTGAATAGTTTTGATGGTGTATAAATAACATCTAAGAGATCAAGGTATCATCATAGGAAAGGATAGATGTTTTTGTTCCCCTATGCACATTCCCATTCCATATAACAACCAAATTGACACCTACAAGGGTAAAAAAAGTAGGGTGAACCAGAAGTGACTTATGCATGGTTTGGATGGTGTTTAATCCATATAAGGTAAGATTAAGTAAATGTTAATGTTTTGTGTTTCAAACGGGGAAAAAAAAGCCTTTTTCTCATCATAACCAAGCTCAATGCAAGCATGATAACCTACAAGCAAGGTCTAATAGATAGTTTCATAGTCTATGAAAGGAAAGCCCAATCTATGGGTCCAAAGAGAATATAAAAAATATATAATCTATGAGAGGTTATCAATTTATCCTCATGTTTCAAGGATAATCTTTATATATTATGAACTACCTCTATTACAAGTCAATGTACACCTATAATAATCAAAAAACATGTTTCTCACTCAAAATAGGGTAGATATTCAATCTTGTTACCAAAGTTATTGAAAAAAATTTAAAGGGAAGTTTAAATTATGTATAATTCCTAAATAATATTCAAAATTACCTTGATGGTCTCCATAAGCTCCTAGTCATAAAGGATAAGCTTACACAGGGTCTCAAAACCCTATACACAGTCATAGTAAGGTCCAAGAAAATGAAGGTCAAGTGAAACATGGCTTGTCTAGGGAAGAGAGAAAGGATTTCCATAAATTTAGGATGTTAATAATATGATATGATGTGTCTTTATATCCCAAATGTTTTTCTAATAGGATCATATGCTTTCCCCACTTGGCTAAAGAACAACAGGGTGAATATGAAGAATCCATTTAAGAGAAGTGTTTTGGATAGATTTAAAAGATCCATAAGAATTAATTGAATATGGGGATAATTTTTAAAAAATATATAAGGATGGTTTTGTTTTGGATACGTCACCCATAGGAGGATTTGAAATAAATGTAAGAAAACAAGGTTTTTTGAGGTTTTTTTAAGGCATTTAGAGATGGTTGGAAACCTAAATCATGGAATAAAAGCAAAAAATATGGTAAAAACAATCCTCATAACTTGTAAAAACTCCAAAAATATTCATTTTACCTTGGGGATAAGGGATATACCTCACTATTTGTCTCAGAGGTTAGCCAGTCATGGAAAATCAGACTTTGACAAAATGAACTAATGAGTGTAAAATGGGAAAAAGACTTGATGTGGAGATTTGATAACCTAAATAAACATATTATAAAGTGTATTGAATTTAAATTTATTCCATGGAATCACTATATCAATATCAGACTCATAAAGGTGACCAATTGCTCATGCACACAATCTAAATAGGCAAGCTTTCACTAGGCCTAGTTGGAAAAGTAGAAAAGACGATGAAGTAGGGTACTTGGAGGACTATTTAGTGGATTTTTAAGCTAAAATGAGGTGTGAATATGCATAATATACCAGATTACCTACAATATATTAGTTCTATCAATAAAACCTAGTAGGGTGCCTATTTAGCCTATTAGGCTTTGAGGAGGTCTAGTTCCAAATGGTAGTCCATCTTCATTTCCAACCCTTGGTAGACTATCCAAGTCATTTATGCATGTTTATAAGGTGGATATACAAATTATTAAGCTCATATTATGTAGATGAAACCACTATAAATCCAATTTTAGCCCAGAAAGAGCTCAAACATGGAGTAGAATCAAGCTCAAAGAGGTGTGTTCAAATGCTCAGATATTTTCCAAGGTTTTGAATGGGTGAAAAGGGGATTAATATAGGTTAGTAGGGTCCCTTTGAATAAATTTTGTGTAATTTTGAGGTAGGTTCAAAGTCTAAGTTTTATGAACGAAGCATAAGACCAGAAACTACTCAAAACCCTACTAAACCCTCAACCAAAACTTGATGCAAAAAAAAGCTTTAGGATCCATAAAAATGACATATTTTGGAAATTAAATATATTGGATCATGAAGATAGTTCCTTTAGGTTATCTCCCACCAAGATGAGTTGTATATAATTATACAAACAACATGAAAAATGGGTTTTTTCTCATCATTTTGTGTGTTTTTTAGGTTATAGAGAGGATCTAAATATTAAATAAAGTTTGAGAAGAGTATTAAGACTTATAATAAATACATAAAACCATTTCATTCCAATAAAAAATATTAAGTGTCCAAACCAAAACTCTCCTTTCAGCTAGTCAAAACTAGCATAGTGGACACAAGGTTGAGAAGGGTGAAATCTCCAAGTGTGAGCCTTTTTAAATCATGATTAATGAATATAAATACATGGAGGTTCTTGAAAGGTTTCATTAAATCCATACCATGGATTTTAATGGGAAATTTAAGGAATTTTTGAGGCCAAGTGTGAAGGGTAACTAAAAATGGGAGTTTTAAAGACTATAGATAGTGATGGCTTCCTTCCAAGAGTTTCAAAATTAGTAGGAATGAAACCATTTCATGGAGATGCATTATTAAAATACTTAACTATTATCCCAATCATCATACCTATCCCTAGTTAGTGGTGGGATGTTCAAATATCTTAAAATGATGAAGATAGTTTTATGAGCTAAGACTGAGAGTTTTAGGACATTTTGCATAAGTTTCATGACTTGTGTGGACACTTAGTCCTTCTAAAATTGCATGGTTCATCCCATGATTATTTATCATGCAGTTTTAACCTCTTTTTTTATATTTATAAGTGTCCAATTAACATTTGGACTGCCCTTATCTTGATCCTCTCTTAAAGGCTATAAATATTGACTCTTTTGGCTATTTTGAGTAGCCTCCATTGGTTGATGATGAGACCCTAGAAAAATTTGTACTTGAATGATATACTACTTACATGATATACAATTGTGTTTCATTACAATCTTTATGGTCTTGTTTAGTAGAAGATGATCTTTTCTAGCATGTTATCCTTGATTATTAACCAAGTGTGTAGAATAATGATTGTTATAAGTCTTTTTTAGTGTTATTTTAAAGTGTAGGAGTTTTTTTAAATTTATATATGATTGTATTCTCTCAATTAATCATTAATTTCTCTCCTAAGTATCAAATACCTTTTTGAACCTAGTTTATGAAACACTGATGTGACAATGCAACTTGAATTGTGAGTTTTGTGTGAAAGAAACCTTGTTAAACTCTAATTAGTATAAGTTTAGTTCATATGAGGAAATATAATATTGGTGAATCACCTATTTTATCTTTATTAATAATTTTTTAACCCTTTTCATCCAAAATTGACAGGTAAGAGATTTCTTCAAATAATGCATCAAGGGAACTAGCCCTTCTAGAGATTCATCTCAACAAATTATTACCCATAGTAAGAGATATGTTTCCATTGTGACACTAGGATGAGGAGAGATAGGCATTTACTCAAGGGGTGAAAATCCAAGTGACAACAACTTCCTCATAACACTTTGGTTCTCTATTATCAATGACTAATAAACAATTCAAAGAAGGAGAAAAATGTTCAAGTACTCTTCTTACCCTAGAATACCTTCTTACCATACAAGTTTGGGGTTATTTTATAGAAGGTTCCTAAACTAAATCATTAGATAAATTTCCATCTACAATTTCATCCAATACTATGTACTCTTTCTATTCATATTCTTGTTCTTGCAACTGATCCTTATACATGACTTTTTCATTAAAGACTACATCTCTAGACTAAATCATTTTCTTATCTTTAATGTTACATTAATAAAAACCAAATTCACCCTCACCATAACCAAAAAACGTGCGTTTCTCTAATTTAACCTCTAACTTAGTCCTATCCTCTTTATTAATAAGAGAGAAAGCCTCACATTCAAAGACTCTAAGAAAAGAATAATCAACATTCTTACCAGACTAAGCTTGTTCAAGAATGCCTCCATCCAAAGGCATAAAATGTCCTCTATTAATTAGATATACTATCATGTTAATTGCTTCTACCAAAAACTACAAAGGCAACCCTACATGTAACCTCATGCTCCTAACACATTCCATTAATGTTTTGTTCATCCTTTTAGATACCCCATTTTGTCATGGAGTTCCTAAAACTATCCTTTGCCTATGGATTCCATTTTTGCAATAATAATCAAACAAATCATTACTAAAATACTCACCTCCATTATCTAATCTAAGACATTTCAACTTGAGACCTGTTTCATTCTCAACCAAGGCTTTCTACTTATTAAAAGTGTCAAATACATCATATTTTTTATAATGCAATAAATCCAAACATTACTAGTTACATCATCAATAAAAGTAACATAATAATTGGATCCACCAATAAAAGATACCTGATTTAGTCCCCATACATCTAAATGTACCAACTATAAATTGTGTTTTTTTCTTTTTGGGTTCAACCTTATGGAACTTAACCCACTTCTATTTTCCATACACACAATTCTCACAGAAGTATAGATCTAGATATTTTAATCTAGGCAACTTGTCTTTTAATATCTCCATGCCCTTATGGCTCATATGACCTTGCTTGTGGTCCTGCATAGTTGCATCTCCATCTACAGTAAATAAATCAAAATAATCAACATTACTAGTCAATTATAGAGTACCAACTGTCATACCTCTTAAAATCATAAGAGCACCTTTGGTAACTTTCCAAGAATCTATAGTAAACATTACTGAACATCGCTCACCACATAATTGCCTCACTAAAACCAAATTCCGTCTCAACATAGGCATGTGTTTGACATCCTTGAGTATCCATGTGTTCCCATTCTACATCTTAACTTGAATAGAACCTTTCCCAACTATCTCACATGTTTCATCATCACCAAGATAAATATGTCTTAAATTATCTTGAACACAATCAATAAAATAATGCCTATGTGGGATGGCATGAAAAGAAGCCCTTAAATCTAATACCCAAGACTCAAAAAAACTATCCATAGAAATAATTAAGACATCCTAACATGATTTACTTGATGTCACATTTACCTCATTCATTTCCTCCTTGTTGACATTGTTATTTCAAAGTGACCAAAAATCCTTCTTTGACTGTCTACTCTTCCCACAATGACAATGTATCATCTTAGAACTAAATCTAGACTTAGATCTACCCTTTGACTTTCCATTATTGCCTTTGATCTTGTCCTTCTACCTCCCTCTAGTATCAACATAAAAATCATTACCTAAAGATGATTCACCAGTGTTTTTCTTTAAAATCTCCTCACTAAGGATTACACCTACAACATTATCAAAATTTAAACTTCCCTTAGTAAGTATTGCATTACTCACAGCCATAACTAGACTATCCCAACTATTAGGAAAAGAACATAAGATTAGAAAATCTCTAACTTCATCATCAAACTTAATTCCAATAGAAGTGAGCATACTTACAACCATATTAAAATCATTTAGATGATTAACAATTGAACCATTCTCATACATTTTCATGTTAAACAATCTTTTCATAAGAAAACTTTTATAAGAAGTAGAGGGTTTCTCATACAACTTCCCAAGTTTATCCATGATATATTTTGTGGTTTTCTCATCAAAAATTTTAAGTGCAACATAAGATGCAAAGTGTAACTGTATGGCTCCCAATGCCTTCCTATCATGCAATGACCAATCTACATCACTCATACTTACAGGTTGTTCTACTTTTCCCTCCAAGGGGAGATGTAGATCCTTCTGATATAGGTAATCTTCCATCTACATTTTCCAAAAACCAAAATTTTTACCATAAAAATTCTCAAACTTGAATTTGATCTCTTCTCCCATAGCTCCCACTCAAGCTAATAGCCTTCTTATGATTTACCACTTCAACAAAACACAACCAATTGCTCTGATAACAATTGTTAGGAATTAAAAACTTTAAACCAGATTTAATATGACATAAATAATATCTAAATAATGCAGAGCATGTATCACAAAAATATTCCTCAAATCATAGTTATTATGAAAGAATAAATAGAGAGAACAAGATAAAATCACACATAACATAGATCTATTGTGGTTCACCCAATGTGGGTTACATCCACCAAGAAAATCTTCAAATAAAACTATAATCTAAAAATAAGATTACAATTAACTCTCACAAAGATAGAAAAATCTTATAAAAAAGTTTTCAAAAATAAATGTTACACTTTCACCTACACCTGCACAATATTGTATCTCACAAGATGTTATACCACACCTTGCAATAAACACCTACACTTTACAAAAAGATCTGCACTTTGACTCTGATCCTCAAAGCCACACCCTGTAAATAAACCATCAACCTCTAAAGGCCACACCACACCTGTATATATATATAAAATGAAGGAAAATATACTAAAGGAGGAGAAACTCACCATGAATATCTAAGATAAACATCATCCACTAAAAGACACCTCAGTTCCACCTCATCAAGCTCATCCAAAGAGGAACACTCCAAGTTTGTCTTTCCACCTTCAAAGGCACATTTTCCAATAACTTGTGATCATAACCAAATCCTTGAAATAATAAAGGCATATTATTTTCCAATAAACAACCAACTAACTCAGATCAAGGAAGTCAACATGGAAAATAGGCATCTAACAACCAATTCCATAAATAATGGAAACATATAAATTAGATAAAAATAAGGAATATTCTACTCACATGTGGAGCAAGGTTCCATAAAAGGTGGAGTGGGGAAAGTTGTGCACCTCACATTTTTGGAGCTCTTTAGGACCCAAAAATATACTCCTAAGGTCATGTGATATCCCTAAAGGGATCCATACTCAACAATCTCCCACTTGGAGACCATTTCTCCTTAACAGAATCTATCACTACTCCATGACCACAAAGGCCAACTGAATTTGAAAATAGTCTCAACTTGTCCAATGTGACCACCTTGGTCATAACATATATAAGATTATAGATAGTATGAATCTTCTCTAGCTTCACCAATTTATCCTCCAAAGTTGTCCTGATGAAGTGATAATGTAACATAATGTGTTTCATCCTCAAGTGAAAAGCAGAGTTCTTTGCCAAATGAATAACACTCTAACTATCACTATTTAATATCCCAACTTCCTAATCATTCTGAAACTCTTGAAAAACTCATATAACCAAATCATCTCCTTAATATCCTCTATGGTATAAATATGCTTTGCCTCTATGGTTGACAAAGCCACAACCTTCTATATCCTAGAAATCCAACTGACTGTTGTATCTCTAACAGTAAAGATATAATGTGTCATACTCCTAATATCAATATCCCTTACCATATCCAAGTCCATATAACCATAGAAAGAGGTATCTAATCCACCATAATATAATGCAAAATCCATGGTTCCTCTTAAATATCAAAGAATCCATTTAATTTCCTGCCAATGCTCATAACCTAGCTCATTGATATACCTGCTCACAATTCCCAATTCTTGGGCAATTTTTGGCCTAGTATAAATCATGGCATATATCAAGCTACCAAATGATAATGAGTAAGGTTCCTTGGACATATTAATATTTTTAGATTCTATCTTGGGACACTAATCTTTTGATAATCTAAAGTGGACCTCCAAATGAGTACCAAAAGATTTAGCTTTTAACATGCTAAACCTTTCTAAGAATTTTTTCACATTCTCTAATTGGGATAAAACTAGCTTCCTCTCCTTCATATCATGAGTAATCCTCATACCAATGATTTTATTTACAACACCCAAATATTTCATAGAAAAGGAGTCACTAAGCTATTTCTTGAGCATATGAATATGTTGTATGTTCTTTCTTGAAACTAACATGTCATCTACATACAAGCATAAAATATAAAAGTAACCATCATCAAAATATTTGATGTATATGTAATGGTCAGAATTACACCTTTGATATTCTTGTTCCAACATAAAATAATCAAAGTTATTATACCATTACCATAGAGCTTTTTATATGCCATACAAGCTCTTCTTTGGTCTACACACATAGTTCTCTTTCCCTTTGACCTCATATCCCTATGGTTGCTTCATATACAACTCTTCATCCAAATCACCATGAAGCAAATTATTTTTCACATCTAACTAGTCAAAGTGTAAATCCTTAAATACAACTAAACCAAGAATAGTCCTAATAGAAGTCATTTTTACAATAGGAGAGAAAATCTTATCAAAATCAATACCTATTTTTTGTACAAACCCCTTGACCACCATCTTGGCCTTATACCTTTTTCTCCCTTCATCTTCTTCTTTTATTCTAAAGATCCACTTGTTTGAAAATGCACTCTTTCCCTTGGGTAGCCTTACCAAATCCCATGTTTGGTTCTCCTTGAGAGATCTATGCTCCTCATCCATGGCTTGTTCCCATTTCAAATTGGCATGTACCTGCATTGCTTCCTCATAACACTCTATTTCTCCATTATTAGTGATTAATAAATAATTAAAAGGAGAAAAACATTCAAGTGCTCTTCTTACCCTAGAATATCTTACCATAGGAGTTTGGGGTCCTTGTGTAGAAGGTTCCTGAACTAAATCATTAGATACTTTACCATTCATAATTTCATCTAATACTATGTACTCTTTCTATTTTTATTCCTAAAAATTATATATATACATGAATTTTCTATTAAAGACTACATCTTTAGACCAAAATATTTTCTTATCTTTAATGTTTCATAAATGGAAACCAAAGTCATCCTAAGCATAACCAATAAATGTGCATTTTTCTGATTTAGCTTCTAACTAGGTCCTATCCTCTTTCTTAATAAGAGTAAAAGCCTCACATGCAAAGACTCTAAGAAAAGAATAATAAACTTCTTACCAGACCAAGCTTGTTCAGGAATACCTCCATCCAAAGGCATAGAAGGTCCTTTATTAATTAGATATACTACCATGCTAACTGCTTCTACCCAAAATTTTAAAGTTAACCTTGCATGTAACATCATGATCCTAGCACATTCCATTATTGTTTTATTCATATTATTAGATACCCCATTCAACTATGGAGTTCTTAGAATGATCATTTGCCTACAAATTCCATTTTTAGAACAATAATAAAAGATATCAATAATACAATACTCACCTCCATTATCTGATCTGAGATATTTCAACTTGAGACTTGTTTCATTCTCAACCAAGGCTTTCCACTTCTTAAAAGTGTCAAATACATAAAATTTATTTTTAATGCAATAAATCCAAATTTTACTAGTTGCATCATCAATAAAATTAACATAATAATTGGATCCACCAATAGAAGATATGTAAGCTATTCCCCATATATCTAAATGTACCAAATCTAACTTGTGATCTTTCTTTGTGGGTCTAACCTTTAGGAACTTAACTCACTTATGTTTCCTATACATACAATTCTTAGAAAATTCTATCTAGATATTTTAATCTAAGCAACTTGTCTTGTAAAATCTCCATGCCTTTATGGCTCATATGACTGAGCATGTAGTGCTCCATAGTTACATCTCCATCTATAGAAACTAAATCAAAATAATAAACACTAGTAGTCAAATATAAAGTACCAACATTCTTACCTTTGGAAATCACAAGAGCACCTTTGGTAACTTTCTATGGATCTATATTAAACATTATTGAACATTCCTCACTACCTAATTTTCCCACTGAAACCAAATTCCATCTCAACATAGGCACGTGTCTAACATCCTTGAGTATCCATGTGTTCCCATTATGCATCTAACATGAATAGAACCTTTTCATACTATCTCACATGGTTCATCATCACCAATATAAACATGTCCTAAATTCTCTTGAACACAATTAGTAAAATAATGCCTATGTGGGTTGGTATGAAAAGAAGCCCCTGAATCTAATACCCAAGACTCAAAAAAACTATCCATAGAAAGAATTAAGGCATCCTAGCATGATTAACCTAATGTCACATTTACCTCATTCATTTCCTCCTTGTTTTCATTCTTATCCCAAAGTGACTAACAATCCTTCCTTGATTGTCCACTCTTACCACAATTCTAGCATATAATCTTATATTTAGATATGGACTTAGATCTACACTTTAACTTTCCATGATTACCTTTTATCTGATTCTTTTGCCTCCCTCTAGTATCAATAAATAAATCATTACCTAAAGATGATTCACCAATTATTTTCCTTTGCATCTCCTTTCTAAGGATCACACCTACAACATCCTTAAAATTTAAGCTTCCCTTGGTAGGTATTGCATTACTCACAACCATAACCAAACTATCCCAAGTATTAGGCAAAGAACATAAGATTAAAAAAGATCTAACTTCATCATAAAACTTAATTCAAATAGAAGTGAGCATATTTACAACCATATTAAAATCATTTAGATGATCAGTAATTGAACCATTCTCAAACATTTTCATGTTAAATAATATTTTCATAAGAAAAAAATTATTAGAAGCAAAGGGTTTCCCATATAACTTCCCAAGTTTATCCATGAGATACTTTATGGTTTTCTAATAAAAAATGTTAAATGTAATAGAAAATGCAAAGTATAACCATATGGATCCCAATACCTTATTATCAAGAAATGACCAATCCACATCACTCATACTTACAAGTTGTTCAACTTTCCCCTCCAAGGGGAGATGTAGCTCTTTTTGAAATAGGTAATCTTCCATCTACATTTTCCACAAACCAAAATGCTTTCCATCAAACTTCTCAACCCTAAACCTGATCTCTTCTCCCATAGCTCCCACTCAATCTAATAGCCTTCTTGTGATTTACCACTTCAAAAAAACACAACCAATTACTCTAATACCAGTTTTTAAGAATTAAAAACTTTAAACAAGATTTAATATGACAATAAATTAGATCTAAAATATGCACTAGAATGCATCATAAAAACATTCCTCAAATCATAGTTATTATGAAATCATAAATGGAGAGAACAAGATAAAAATCACATATAACATAGATCTATTATGGTTCACCCAATGTGGGCTACATCCACTAAAAAAGTCCTAAATTAAAACTATAATCTAAAAACAAGATTACAATGAACTCTTACAGAGATAAAAAAATCTCTTGTAGAAAATGTTGCACAAATAAATGTTATAATTTCACCTGCACCTACACAATATTGTATCTCACAAGTTGCTATACCACACCCTAAAATAAACACTTCCACTTTGTAAAAATATCTACACTTTGACTCTGATCCTCAAAGCCACACCCTACAAATAAACCATCAACCTCTAAAGGCCACACCACACTTGTATATATAACAAATGAGGGGAAATCCATTAAAAAAAAGAGAAACTCACCATGCTTATCTAAGATAAGAATCATCCACTAAAAGACACCTCACTTTCACCTCATCAAGCTCATCCAAAAGCCCATCCAAAGAGGAACATGCCAAGTATGTCTCTCCACCTTCAAAGGCACATTTTTCAACAACATGTGATCACAACCAACTCCTTGAAATAAGGAAGGCATCCCCTTTTCCAATGAAAAACTAACTCCCTGAGATCAAGGAAGTCAACATGGAAACATAGAAATTAGATAAAATAAGGAATATTCCACTCAAATGTGGAGTAAGGTTCTACAAAATATAGATTAGGGAAAACTATGCTCTCCACATTTATGGAGCTCTCTAGGCCCCAAAATTATACTCATAAGGTCATGTGATAGCCCTAAAGGTCTCCATAGTCAACCTAAGCTCCACTCTAAATCTGATCTCTTCTCCCATTGCTCCCACTAAAGCTAATATCCTTATTATAATTTAACACTTCAAAAAAACACAACCAATGACTCTGATACCAGTTTTTAGGAATTAAAAACATTAAACTAGATTTAACATGACTCTAATCCTCAAAGTGACACCCTACAAATAAATCAACCTCTAAAGGCCATACCACACCTGTATATATAGCTAATGAGGTAAAATCCATAAAATGAGGAGAAATTTTCCATGCTTATCCAAGATAAACATAATTTACTAAAAACACCTCAGTTTTATCTCATCAAACTCATCCAAAAGCCCATCCAAAGAGGAACATGTGAAGTTTGTCTCTCCACCTTTAAAGGCATATTTTCCAAAAACATGTGATCAAACTCAACTCCTTGAAATAAGGATGGCATCCCCTTTTCCAATGAAAAAACAACTCCCTCAGATCAAGGAAGTCAACATGGAAAATAGGCATCTAACAACCAACTCCACAAAACATGGAAACATAGAAAGTAGATAAAATAAGGAATATTACACTCACATGTAGAGCAAGGTTCCACAAAAGGTGGAGTAGGGAAAACTACACTCCCCACATTTATGGAGATCTATAGGCCCCAAGAATATACTACTAAGATCATGCAATATCCCCAAAGGGATCCACACTCAACAATCTCCCACTTAGAGTCCATTTCTCCTAAATAGAATCTATCACTGCTCCATGACCACTAAGGCCAACCAAATTTGAATATAGTCTCAAATTGTCCAATTATACCACCTTGGTCATCATATTCATAGGATTATGGCTAGTATGAATCTTCTCCAGCTTCACCAATTTCTTCTCTAAATTTATCCTGATGAAGTGATAACATAACTAAATGTGTTTTGTCCTTGAGTGAAAAGTAGAGTTATTTGCCAAATGAATAACACTCTAACTATCACTGTGTAGTCTCCCAAATTCCTACTCATTCCTTGACTCTTGAAATAAATTTTGTAACCAAATCATCTCCTTACTAGCCTATGTGGTAGCAGCATACTCTACCTCTATGGCTGATAAATCCACAACCTTATGTATCTTGGAAATCCAACTAACCATTGTATCTCCAATAGTAAATATATATCCTATCATACTTATCCTTATATAAATATCCCCTACCATATCTGAGTCCACATAACCATACAAAGTGATATCTTATCCTCCATAACTTAATGCAAAATCCATGGCTCATCTCAAATACCAAAGAATCCATTTAACTACCTATCAATGTTCATAATTTGAATCACTCATACACCTGCTCACAACTCCCACTACTTGGGAGATATATAGCCTGGTACAAACCATGGCATACATCAAGATGCCAATTATCTATGAGTAAAGTACCTTGGACATCTTAAGATTTTTATATTCTATCTTGGGACACTGCTCTTTTGATAATCTAAAGTGGTTTGATAAAGGAGTACTAATAATTTTAGCATCCAACATGTTGAACCTTTCCAAGACTTTCTTCACATACTTTGATTGGGATAAGATCAACTTTCTCTCTTTCTTTTCATGAGAAATTCTCATACCAAGGGTTTGCTTTATAGCACCCAAATCCTTCATAAAAAAGGAGTTACTAAGCTATTTCTTAAGCATATGACTATATTGTATGTTCTTTCTTGAAACTAACATGTCATTGTCATACACACATAATATAATAAAGGAATCATCTTCAAAATGTTTGATGTACATGCAATGTTCAGAATGACACCTTTGATATTCTTGTTCCAAAATAAAACAATCAAATTTATGATACCATTTCCCTATAGCTTGTTTTAGGCCATACAAGCTCTTCTTTAGTATGCACACATAGTTCTCCTTCCCTTTGACCTCATATCCTTGTGGTTGTTTCATATATAACTCTTCATTAAAATCACTATGAAGAAAAGTAATTTTCACATCTAACTATTCTAAGTGCAAATCCTCAACTGTAACTAAACCAAGAACAATCCTAATAGAAGTCATTTTTACAATAGGAGATAAAATATCATAAAAAAAAATACTTAAGTTTTGTGCAAACCCCTTGACCACCATCCTTGCTTTATACCTTTTTCTCCCTACATCTTCTTCTTTTATTGTGAAGTTCCACTTGTTTGGCAATGCACTCTAGAAATGCACTCTTTCCCTTGGGTAGCCTTACCAAATCCCATATTGGTTCTCCATGAGAGATCTATGCTCCTCATCCATGGCTTTTATCATTTCATCCTAGGATCTACCTACATTACTTCTTCATAACACTCTAGTTCTCCACTATCAATGAGTAACAAATAATTCAAATAAGGAGAAAAATGTTTAGGAGCTCTTCTTACCCTAGAATGCTTTCTTACCATAAACTTTTTGGGTCCTTGTGTAGAGGTTATTGAACTAAATCATTAGATACTTTCCCATTTGTTATGTCATCCAATACTATGTACTCTTTCTATGCTTATTCTAGACCAAAAAAATTTCTTATATTTAATGCTCCATAAATGAAAACCAAATTCATCCTCACCATAACCAATAAATGTTCATTTCTTTGATTTTTCCTCTAACTTAGTCCTATCCTCTTTCTCAATGATAAAAAAAGCCTCACATCTAAAGGCTCTAAAAAAAGAATAATAAATATTCTTACTAGACCAAGCTTGATTAGGAATGCCTCCATTGAAAGTCATAGAAGGTCCTATGTTAATTAGATATATTGATGTGCTAATCGCTTCTATCCAAAATTGTAAAAGCAACCCTACATGTAACCTCACACTCTTAGCATATTCCAATATTATTATGTTCATACTTTTAGATACCCCATTCTATTATGGAATTCCTAAAATTGAACTTTGCCTATGGATTTCATTGTCAGAACAATAATCAAAGAAATCATTACTATAATTGTAGACACCTAAATCTAGCCATCGATAACCTCTAATCAGGGTTTTGACTAATTTCCACCCAAAACACATAATTTGGCTTAAAAACACTAAAACATGATAAATGATGTGGAACTAACATATTCAAGTGCTAATTTTGGCCAGGGTATCCCTAAATGAGGTAATGCAATTTATGGGTTAGCTAACTTTGATCAGTTTATTTCAAGTCAAAATGCCAAATTTACACTTGGGTGCTTTGGATTGCTCTTCCCTATCAATTTTTTTCACAAAACATGTGTCTTTGTTATTTGTTTTTGGAAACATCCTAAATGGGAATATGCATCCAACACATCTAATGTCACCTTATAATTCCAATCCAGTCAAATTTTGGACTAATAACAAGTCATTTTGATCAATTTGAGTAATTTGTGCATAAAGTGCTTAATCATGCTTAAGAGATAATTAACCCAAATCAAGGTTTAATAAAAAAATCTATGGAAACTTGTTGAATAATTTTTTTTAGAAATGAATATTGAATATTTGCACCATTAGGTGACCTTATTTCATGGGAAGACATCCTTAGGCTATAAACACCATAAATATAAGGATTCATGCCCTCCATGCCTCATCAATGCCTTCCATGATGCCCTCCATGCCTCTTAGTTGCTTTTTTTTCCAATTTCATGATGAGGATAATTACAAACTTAATTCTAAAAATTGAATTAATCCTCAACCACACATCTCAATCTCAAGGTGGATGGTTTAGGTTGATTTTAGACATTTCAAAAAATCTATAAATAGAGAAGCCATCAACATCATTTCTAAGCTATTTTGGTGCAAAGTTATAATGCACAAATATCTTCAAGAAGCCATTACAAATAGTGTTACCATGCCCAATTGATGTCGATCCAAGCTAAGCCACAAGCCAAAGGTGCCAAAGAGAGATGGAGATAGCCAAGCTTCCATTGTCGAGGACTTCATGAGCACAAACTGAGCAAGCCACTACAACAAGCATTTTGGAGCTTCCAAGGGAGGTAAAATAAAGTTTTCTTTGTGTTTTTCATTCAAGATTGTTAACTAATCTCTCCTTAGTGTCTAGGCCTAGAGATGTTATGTTATTAGTGTGTTTATTTCATCTTGTTTTCATTTTGGAACTAACACCATACTAACAATCCTCTCTTGAGTCAAATTCTTAGATCACATAATGACACACCTAGTGGGATTAGATGCATTTCACACTTGAAGGAGATCATTTTGAAACTCTAAAATATTTATTTGGGCCCTTAAAACTCTTACAAATTGATTTTCTAACTTTATTTTTCCATTTTTATTTGCCATGGTTTTACATATTAATCAACGTTGATAGGAAATGTCAACATTGGCTACCTAACTTAACC
Source organism: Torreya grandis (assembly GCA_037957365.1). Classification (NCBI taxonomy): domain Eukaryota; kingdom Viridiplantae; phylum Streptophyta; class Pinopsida; order Cupressales; family Taxaceae; genus Torreya; species Torreya grandis. Next base: position 100,491 of record JARHVA010003764.1, on the reverse strand, counting down.
AACATTGATCAACAAAACTGACATTAGTTAGATCCTAATTAGCCAAAGTAACCAATGTTTTCCAAAGTTTACAATTAAGACCAAGGGGTCAAATGAACACCACCAAATCTTTCATTTTGGTCTTAAAATAAAACACAATTGTCAATTCTTGTTTGTAATAGTTGTTTAATCAAATATTTATTTGGTAGAAAGAGGAATGTTGTGTGTATGCTCTTCCATTTGTCCCTTATAGGGAACCCTTGGAATTAAAAGCACCATTCTTATTGTAAATAGCCTAGTTTAAGGCTTAGAAAGAAAGTCATCTAAAGAACTCCCCAAAAACTCATCAAAGTTTGGGTGACCTTGAAAATGACACTAAAGTCTTTCTATTTTATGCTTTCTTTATCTTCATGCAAACTTGACTTGTGAGGGGGACATCGTTGCCTCCCACAATTTCTTTAAGGAAGGTTTGACATGGGGTTTCATCTCCTGACATTGACTTCATTTGAATCTTTTAGAGTTGCACATGAGACGTAGTGGCACTTTGGACATCACACTACACTGAGAAAACAACAAGATGTAGTGGTTATAAAAAAGACTAAACCTTTTTGCAATAAACTAAGTGATATGGACCCAAAATCTGTGCTTTTCTTTTGCATTGTTTGGCATGAAAGTCATTATGCAATTGATTCACTTGGATCATTTATAAACTTGTTAGATTTTAGACAAATCCCCACTTGTCATGAATTATTATTCATGTAAGATTCACCTCAAGGTCCATGTAATAGTAGTATCATTTGAGAGAAGGGTGGGTATAAAAAATGTACTATATAATGCACATTTACTTTTGGATGAACACTTAAAAATCCTCTCAAATGATGTATATTGATAGATTCTAACAATACCAAGCAACCTTGTTAGTTTAGGATATAAGGGTGATTAATTAGTTGGTCTTATCCTAGATTAAAGTCTTGTTTGAAGTCAAAACTTGGTGTAAAAAAATAATCCAAAACCAAACACATAGTCCAAATTTTCCTTTAAACATTAAGGTGTTATGCTACCCACGTGGTATCATTAATTTTCCTTGTTCAAAGTTCATCAAAAACTTGAGAGCCATATCATCTACTTTGGCATAATTATGCCACCCAATTGAGTCTAGACCTTTACCAAAGTTGTTTAAGGCCTTCACTTATAATCTAAATTTAGAATTACACATTTATAAGTTCATAGGGTTGATGTGTTAAGTAGGTTCGCCATTGGCACTAAACTTGAGGGAACTTAGGTTTAATTTCCAATTTGGGTTGAAGGCCATTTAAGACTCATAATTATTATCATCACTTGATAGACTTAAGCCATTATGTACTAAACACTTTCACTTTTAGTCTATACACCATAATATGTTGAGTCAAGAAAGGTAGTGTTATGCTATTGAAATTGTGGAAAAATGTATTTACCTTAGAGAGTATTTGAAACAAACTTTTTTATCACACCTTTTGGGTAGTATAATGTCATTACACTACCTAAAACATTTCAAATATTGTTTCATAGACCTTCTTACAAAGAGTTCCATATTTGTTCTTATGTTTTCAGGCCAATCCAAATGTACTTTTGATCCTTTATCTAAAGCATAGTTATATTGTTCACCTTTGTCTAGCTTGTTTATCAAAAGGATAAAGTTTTATACTATTATTTCTGAGAAAATAAACTATTGCTAAAGTGTTTTTTGTTTCATACCATTTACCTAGTTGATCAAGTTCATGACCAAGAATCAAATGCCTAGTGTTTGTTAGAAGTGTTTCAAATTTAATAGATTAAGACTTTCATGTATTTTTGAAGTCTAGCTTTTGACATCGTTTAGCCAAGAGTCCTAGTACATACATTGTTTGAGCTTAGATTTTGACACCATGTTTGGCCAAAAGACCTAGAAAATTTTAAATTCCTAGATTAGGCTAATTTGAAAACACTTCAACCTAAGTTTGGCATTTTTTTTTGGTCCATTTACTTGCTTACCTTTGTGTGAATAGTGAAACATTAGATACTTTATGCTAGCTTTTCCCCTCACAACTCTTTGCATAAACCTTTTAATCCTTTTGACAAATATAGACCAAGTTGAAACATCATTTTTTTTAGATTATATCCTTTTTAGAGTTTATATAACTCTTTAGCCTTTTATCACAAAAACAATGAATATGGATCCCGACATGTATTCCTAAACTCGTAGTAGACTCATGTACAATCCAAGGATTAGTAATGTAGTTTCATGAAAAGAAATGGTGTAAGACCCCTATGCAGATCATATTTCTTATGAGATGGATTCTTTTCCCTCTTATAATACTCAATCAGGGGCACAAAGCTAAGATCTATTAGCTAACTATCTAGTTAGCACACTACCTTATTCAGAGTAGGACCAAGAGCAAACCATGTAATATCTAGCTAGAATACCAACAATGGATGAGCTAGTTCTTCAAAAATCATATTCTATTAATACATCTTCGACGTATGATCCATGTTTTTAAAGTGATATTTGTGAGAGAACAAAGATGAGATTTTGGTTAGAGCCATAGAGGTAGGGGCCAAGTTTCCAGCAGAATTCCCCCATGAAAATTTACCAAGTATGGTAAGAGTGCCCCAAAATATCATTTATAATGAACAAGGTTCTTCTATCAATCTTATGGCTCTAGTCCAAACAACGTATCAAGACCCTAATATATCCAATCAAGGCAAAAACATCATGGAAGATCACTTTAACCAAATGCAAATAGCATACCAAACCTACCTAAATTTAGCATGTGATTTTAATCAAATGAACATGGTGAGTAAGCCTCTTATTGACCTAGTTCCTTCAATAGGAGTGTTGATAGAATTAACTAGACAAGAAAATTTGAATTCCAACCCATTTCTACAAACTACTTTGATAGATAACTTGATGTATATACTATTTATTGAAGAAGTGTCTTTAGCCTCTACATTGAATAGTGAGACAAATGTAGTGGATAATGTGAAAACAATGTCCAATCTCGAGAAAAGTAGTATTAACACACAAATAACTAGCCAACAACATGTGCCTATAGTTAATCCCATGAGTAGATCATCATACCAAGGAATAGGAGTTTTTACACCCCAGCCTCAACCAGCCACTTCCTCAAGTGTACAACCTATAGGATTAGGTAATCAAACAACATCTAAAGTCATGCCTCAATGATAGAATGTGTTGAATTATACTCATTCTCAACAAGTAACAAGTAGTATTCCACAACAGTAAACATAGTCTACTATATCAACGTAATAGAGGACAAATACATAGCCATCTCAATCAGGTGCAACTAATATTCCACCTCACTAGGTAATGACAAACATACCTCTTCAATTATAGACTAATATGCCAATTCAAAACTAAGAAATGACTAGTCAATACCATGCAAATATCGGTCAGTGATAGATGCCAAATCTATAACTTGCTTTCACTACCTTATAGGGATTCATGCAAGAAGGAGGTCCCAATGTTTCTCAAGTACCTATTAGACAAATAATGGTTTAAAATGTGCTATAAATTTAGAGACAGGGTCTTGGTCCACAAGTTCCCACACCAAAACAAAGTTTGATTAGTCAGCATCATGTCCCTTTTCAACCACAGTAGACATAGTATAGCTATATCCGTCTATCCCAACCACAAAATCTTCTAGGTCAAACCTTTATCACCAACCTAAACTATAATATCATGTAGTCAAATGTGTAATTTCATGTACATCCTAATCCACATATGCAATTCCTAGTCCATTCCCCAACCAAACCAATGTACCCCAATAGGTGTCTCCATCATACCCTGGTCAAAGTGTCCCACTTGTGACCTCCCAACCATCCACCCAAACCAATATCCCTTCCAATTTCCTATCCCAAGAATTTCAATAGATGAAGGATGCAATTGCTATTATTCAAGTAGGGAAGTAGACTAAAAATTTCAAATTGGATGACATGTGTTCCTATCCATTCAACATGGAGTGTTTACAAATACTATTTCCTCCAGGATATGAACCATAGAAATTTGATAAATACAAAGGGAAAGGTGACCCTAAGGCCCATTTGACTAAATTCTTTGTTGCATGTCAGCGAGTGGCATATAGTGACATATACCTTTTGATGTCTTTTCTAAGGAGCTTGGATGGACAAGCCTTGGAGTAGTTTTCAAAGTTGCCCAAGAATATTTTAGTAGACTTTGATGATCTTTCTGATAAATTTGTGCAATATTTTTCCTATAATCTTGAGCATGAGATTTCATTAGTGGACTGGACACAATCAAATCAAAAATCTGGTGAGAGTTTTGTAAGTTATTTATAGTGATGGAGAGCCCTTACAAGCCATTTCACCCATAGTTTACCAAATAAATAATTAGCCACTGTGTTTACTAAAAATTTGCATAGTGAGATGGCTTACCATCTGGAACTATAGTGTGCACATACATTCAAAGAGATCATTGATAAAGGTTTGTTGATCGAGTGGGAATTCATCAATAAAGGAGTCATCAAACTTAATTCTACCAATCAATGAAATGGCTAACAATAACATCATGTTCAATTGTAAGCAATGCAACCAACATAGGCCAATAACCAAGAAAGATTGAAGTAATTCAACTGTAATAGGAATGTTATGGGAAATGGAGTAACCAAATCCCATCATGTACAAATTGTGTAAACATCATCCACACCACCTTTTTAGCTTACTCCTAACCAACAACCTCTCCAACTAATGTCACAAGAACAACAACCAAACCCTATACAACAAATACAAAAACCTTTACTTTTGAAAACCCCTCCTCTTATAAGAACTATTCCTACACGTTGTGTCTTTAGTGACCTAGGAGAGCCCATTGAATCTATATTTTTCAAGCTTACTGCTACTAATCTGATTACTTGGTCTATACCAAATCATTATCTGCAAGGCATTCCTTATCTTGATTGTTACCATGAAAATGAATTTTATGACTATTATCAAGCCAATAGGCATAATCTACGAAGGTGTGTCCAAATCAAGCATTTAATTGAGAATATATTATAGAATGAGGAGATAATATTAGATAATGGTGCGTCCACTTATAATTAAACTCTTGGGATTTATCAAAACCCTTTTCCTTGACATAACAATTAGTAACAACAGAATAATCAACAACAACAACAATGGCCAGTGCAACAAAAAAATCAATAGTATCAAAATCAAAGGTCGAAGCAGCAAAATTGACAAAATCCTAGACCCAACACTTGGGATTTAGTTTTTAGAATGGTAACAACCAAAAAACCTACCATGAAATTATACATGACTAAAATAGGGTTATAGGTCATATTACATGGGGTAACATTAATACCATTTCTATTAATCCTAGACCCAACACTCATCAGTATAGACCATTGATAAATAATAATATTTAGCTAAATTACATGGATAATCCTTCTTTGACTTGGGAGTGCATACAGGCAAACCAACAAACTAGGACTTCCACTTTTGGATCTTATAGTGATAACTCATTCTTTCCACGTGACCGCATGTAAGTACACTGGCAATCAAGACTTGTCTTGTTTAGTCCCACACTATTTCCAATAGTAGCTAGTAATAATGATCCAAAATTTAATCCTAATTGTGCAATCAAAAATAAGAGGTCAAAGATTATTATCCTAGGTCCACAACCATCTACCACTTTACTTGTCATCCAACCAACCATTTAGCCTCAAAATAAACCATTCACTACTGACCAAGACAGGAAGTTTTTTTATTGTGGAACAATTACAGAAGACACTAGCACAAATTTATATTTTAGATTTGTTGTGAATGTTAATAATCCATAAGAACATCTTGAATGAGTTTTTGACCTGATCCACTATTTCTAGTGACATATCCCCTAATAAATTTCAAGCTTTGGTTTGACACCTAGCTCTAGCCCAACAAGTCACATTTAACCAAAGTGATATGTCCTCCCTTGGCCTGCTCCATAATAATCCATTATACATAGAAGTTTATATAAGATGGCATAAAGTGAAATGTGTCCTTATAAACAATGGATTCAACCTCAATATAGTGTCTCTAAAGCTCATCAAACTTCTTGGGTACACCATGATAGATCTCCAACTAGAAATAATAACTATCAAAGCCTATGATAATCAAGAAAGATAATCACAAGGTGCCAATAGTTTGCCAATTATCATTGGGCCTTTGACCCATGATACACTTTTCCATGTGATTGATACAGAGTTATCATACTATATGATTTTAAGTAGGCCTTGGTTACATGAGATTTGTACAATCTCGTCAACATTGCACCAATGTATCAAGTTTTCCCACTCAGGGATGGAAGTGAATATTCTAGGAGATTTACACCCATATGAACACTGCAAGCACATTTAAGTCAAAATTCAAAGCTATAATTATTAGTATGGCATGAATCCAAGTTCCAAGTAGGATAAAGGAAAGGTTGTACTTATTGATCTTTTACCAGATAATTACATCGATCCTAATACCTTAGATTCTCTTTCCCACATGTTGTCTCTTGAATATTTCAATCATTCCACCATTTCAGATAATGGACCAAGAGAGTATGTGACCCATGATACATTTCATATTACCAATCTTCCTCAAAATATGAAAACCTTTGGGCAACCTAAAGTCACCCCACATAGGCATTGGAAATAAAAGAACAAAAATAATGGACCTATCACATTTATACCAACATCTAGCTTAGAACCTAACCCTCTTGAAGAGGAAGAATCATGGTTATACAATGACAATCAAGCTAATTTTTATAAAAGTGCAAAGTATCCTATTCCTAATAGGATCATGGAACATCACAATTATGAATGAAGAAGCCTCAGACTGAATCAGCAAGGGACCATTGAGCCAATTTCCATGACTAAGTATGAAAGACCTTATAGATTTAGATTTAAACCACCTAGGGGTGACTTCACACATCCTATTCAATCTCCATCACTAATGACTAGTGATGATGATATCGACAGTGAAGTAGAGTTTGATCATAGCCTCACTTTTGATAAATTAGTGGAAACCAACCTTTTTTATAACAATGGCATTTATACCCTTACCTAATCATTCATCACAACCCTTTGTCATTATATTATCCCCAATTGATATATTGGGACCAATAAGAATCTAGTCTATCAATTAATGAGTTCTAGAGTGATGAGGCATTCTATGATTTCTTAGGCCTTAGAAACAACATTTTATTGGGAGATCACAAATCAAGATTCTTAATCACATTGGATCCTATAGCCTATTTTGGAGAGTGAGTGAACACCCTTAGTAAAAAATAAATAAGTAAAACATTGAGGTCCCAAAGTGAAAAACACTTTGAGGCACTTTTTGACTAGGGAAAAAGTAAAGATAAAGGCTAGTCTAATGGTGAAAACCTATTTCAGGCACCATTAGATGGGAGTGTTCATTCTTCTTTGAATTTAGATCAGTAGAACACCAATAATGAACTTGCCTATAGATCTAAGTTTAGTTTTTAGAAACAAGTATTTGATCAAATTCTTTAAGAATTTATAGCTATTTTTGTCACATGGCTAGATTTCCCATTAGGGGATTCAGATTCATCATGCCTAGGAGAAGTTGAAGAACAAGTTTTAATGGAGGACCTTGACATAATCTAATAATTCAAGTCATTGCCTACTATCTTAGAAGATGGTTTGAACCTTTTATTCAAAGATACAATAGAGGTAAACATTAGCTCTCCATTATACTTGAAATGGATAAAATTAAGTGCATCTATCACGAAGGAAGAACATGACATCTTTACAGATCCATTGAAAGAGTTTGTAGATATCTTTGCATGGGATTATTCTGACATGCCAGGTTTAGACCCCACCTTGGTTCTACACCACTTTGTAGTTAATCTTGACACCAAACCAATAAAACAAAAGCTATGTAAGATGCATCCTCACATTATTGTATTGGTAAAGAAAGAGTTAGAAAAACTCTTAGAAGTAGGATGTATCAAATCCATTGACTACTCAGAATGGATCTCTAATGTAGTACCTATTAGTAAAAATCTTGAAGGGATCAAAATTTGTATAAATTTTTGAGACATCAACAAATCTTGTCCTAAAGATGATTTTCCATTGCCTAATATCAACATAATCATCAAATCCATGATCGATTATGAAATGTTTTCAATCATGGATGGATTCTTAGGATATAACTAGATTAGAATCACACTAAAAGATCAACATTAAACAACATTCACCTCTCCATGGGAAAAAAATTTCTATCAAGTGATGCCATTTGGACTTAAGAATACTGGACATACATATCAAAGGGCCATGACTATCATATTAGATGATATGATGTATGACATTGTTGAAGACTATGTCGATGACATATTAAGAAAATCCAAAACCTAAACTAACTATCTAGTAGTGATGCATATGATATTTGAAAGCTTATGAGATTATAACGTCAAACTCAATCCAAATAAATATGTCTTTAGTGTAAGTTCAGGTAGATTACTTATCTTCATCATGTCTCATAGAGATATTAAAGGCGATCTAGCTAAAGTCCATGCTATAATCAAAATGTTACCACCAACCAATTTAAAGCAACTCCATAGTTTACAGGGTAAGATCCAATCAATCCAATGCTTCATCTCTTAGTTAGCAGACAAGTTTCATCCATTTACAAGCCTTTTGAAGAACGGAGTTGCATTTCACTAGGATGATCACTACCAAGTAGGTTTTCAATAACTCAAACACTATCTTGTTAATCTACCTATTTTATTACGTCCTATGCTAGGAAAGCCATTCTTGTTATACTTATAAGCTACTGATCATGCTCTAGGTGAAATCTTGGCTAAACATGATGACAATGGAAAGGAGAACATTGTGTACTACCAAAGTTGTACCTTGGTTACATATGAACATAACTATGTACCTATTGAAAAAGCTTGTCTAGCCATAGTTTTTATAGATAAAAAAACTATGGCATTACATGTTAAATAATAAGACCATGGTCATTTCAAAGGTAGATCCACTCAAGTATCTACTATCCAAAATATCTTTACAAGGTATAATGGATAAATAGATCATGCTTCTCAGTGAATTTGATATAGAGTATGTTAATCAAAAGGTAATCAAGGGACACATTCTTGTAGATCACCTTGCTAAAGCACCTCTCATAGACACACAATCACTCATATTTCAATTTCTTGATGAATATATCATGACCATCATTGACACATCCCTTGAGGAATAGCCTTAGAAGCACTGCACATGGATTAGGGGTAGGCTTATTATTTATTACACCATAGGGGGATCTAATCCCTAAATCATTTAGAATCAAATTTTATTGTACAAATAACATGGCCAAGTATGAAGAACTTGTTGTAGGACTTTCAAAAGTAGTGCACTATAATATATCTCATCTCTAAGTTTATGGTGATTCTTAGTTAATCATCAATCAAATTATAAATCATTTTTAGACCAAAGATGACAACCTAGTTCCATATAAAGTCATGATCGACACTCTTAAATAGTAAATTTCCAACATTCAATTTGAGCACATACCAAAGGCTAGTAATATAACTACAGATGACATGTATGCTATTAGTTCTCTAATTCAACAAACTAATAAAGCTAAAGAATATCAATTCCTCATCAAAAATTTATCAACACCAGCTCATGAACCTGCAATTGTTGCCATGATTTGTAATATTGTTGGTCCTAATTATACCTGGTACTCAAACCTTTACAACTACCTTCATGACCAATTTATACCACCTAACCTCTCTCAAAAACAAACCAAAGCCTCCATTCATCATTCCACTCATTATACTTTACTTGGATCCACCCTTTACCATCATAGTTTTAATGGAACTCTATTTCATTATTTAACTTCAGTAGAATCTACATTAGTGTTAAGAGAAGTTCATGAAGGGGTATGTGGATCCCATTCTAATGGGGCAATCCTATCAAAAAATATCTTGCGTATTGGTTATTATTAGCTCACCATGGATACAAATGCCACTAAATATGTAAATAAGTGTGATAAATGTCAACAAAATGCTAATTTGATTCATGCCCTAGCAAAAACTCTAAAACTAATGTTGACACCATGGCCATTTTCTACATGGGGACTTGACCTCATTGGGAAAATTAACCCCACTTCATCTTATTTCCATAAACATATCCTTACTACCACCAAATATTTCACTAAGTGGGTTGAAGTTATACCCCTCACTTACATGATTGGAAAGCAAATTTCTAAATTCATCTTCAATCATCTCATCTATTGCTATAGTATCCAATCTGACATTATATATGATAATGGAGGATCATTCAAGAACAAAGATGTAGACTAGCTATGTACTGGATATAACATCACACAACATTTTTTTACAGCATATTACCTTCAAGGTAATGGTCAGACTGAGGCATCCAACAAAACCATTGTCAATATTCTCAAAAAGATTGTTAATCATGCCTGTCATGATTGGCACCTTTAGATATTCCCTCCATTTTGGCATACCATACCAATCATCATACCCACATAGGAGCCACTCCATACTCATTTATGGTATTGAAGCCATCCTTCCCATTAAGGTCAAATTGCCTTCACTATGCATCTCTTTCAAGCATGTCCTAGATGATCATGATTATTGAGTAGCTCACCTATAAGAGTTAGACCTACTAGATGAGAAATGTATATCCACTCTCAATAATCTTTAAGCATATTGAAATCGACTCAAAGGCCACTATGATCAGTGTGTTAAGTATAGAACATTTAAACATGGTGATCTTGTTCTTAAATAAAACCAAAAGAATACCATGGCTAAGAAAAAGCATAAAGGAAAATTCAAACCAAACTAGATAGGGCCTTTCATCATCACTGTAGATTATCGATTAGGAGCATATAGTCTTGCTACACTAGACATAGAGGAACTTTCAAAGATGATGAATATTATTCATCTCAAGAGATTCTATGCTTGAGCACTAATGTGTATTATCTATAAGAACTATTTTAGTTATGCCATTTTTTTCCTATTCTTATTTGTACAAATACCATCATTATCCATCCTCTTCACTGTATCCAATTTCCATTTCTGACCTACTAGCCCAGTGTGTTCTAAAATCCTATCCTATTTGACCTTGGTTTTTTTCCATTTGTTACACATTTTTAACATCAAGATATCTGATCAATTTCATCATTTGGTTTAAGAACCTCAGATAGAGATAATATTTTGGGATAGTGTGATAGAAGTTTTGGTAGTTGCATCCTTCATTTGTTATTCTTTCTTACAATTAATATTGCTACTAATTATAATTTCCTTTGGGAAAATTAGTACCTTTGATGTATGCTATTGTGTCCTAATTATAACCACCTATGGACAAACTAGGGGCACCATTAAGCCTTGATGTACCAACTTGCCACTTCTTATTTCATCTTATGCCTTTTTACCAATTGTGTCTATTTTGTTTGAATTGACTACTACACTAGTCAAATTCCTCCACTGTAAGGGCATAACTACAGTGATTTGAGGTCCTACTTTGAGACTATGTAGGCAGTGATCAATACTTGTTGAGGTTAGCTCAGTCACCCTAAGCCACAATTTCACCATTTTATGAGAAACCTAAGCCATGCTCTCACCATTTTGTGAGTTTGAACCATTTAGTGTCTCATCATTCTCGATTGAGTTGAGACACTCTGAAACAATTCTAAAAACATTTAAAAAAATCATTACAAAATCACAAAAACATTAACCACTTCTTTGCCTTAAGGATTATATGAACCCTTACTAAGTTACAAGCAAATCACTTTTCACTTAGTTTCCCCATCCTTTTTGGTCTCTTTCTCTCACACACTTTGCCATTTTGCAAGACCATTCCTATTCTTCTATCACATCCATTCTATTTATTTTTCTCAATTATCACATTCTTCCCATTCCTTGGGAGAACTAAATTTGGCCTAAAGTTTTTTTTATCAGATATCACATCCATGGAACTATGTAGGTAGTGTCCACTTGCCTAGTCTATATGGAGACAACTCGGCCGCCCCCTTCCTTTTCTTTTATTCCCCCACTTTGTTCATTTGTTAATTTGTCACCTATTTTCTAGGGGTAATGTTTGTAAGGTTTCTATTGTGTTATTTGTTTATTTCTACTTATTTTTGTTTGTTTGTTAATTTGTCATCCAAAATAGAGTAACCTTTATTAGTTTGGATGAGCATCTCCCTACTAGTAGGTTGTTTCAATTCATCATTACCTTCTATGTTAAGTTATCATCATCCTCAACCAAGTTTATCATGTTTTCCATAATTGGGGTTTAATTATTATAACCGCCTATGGGCAAACCATTACACACCATCCCACCTACATTTCTAAATGATTATAACTGCCTTTAGGCAAATCCTTGTGTTGTCACCACTTTACTTTTTCTACCTATATAGGGGCATGTTATTATCTTCTTTATCTATCTTAATTGAGGTAACTCCATCTTCTCAATGATTATAATCACCTTTGGGCAAATCATTTTGTTATCATACCATATTGCCACTATCAGGGTCTAATGATTATAATCACCTATGGGAAAATCATTGCACACCATCCCACTTACATTCTTAATGATTTTGACTACTTTTTTAGTATCATTGCATTATCACCACATCATCTTTCCTTTTGTTGGTCCCCTCTTTTTTATTTTTTCTTTTTGAGGGACCATTTTCCAACTTACTTGTGCCAACCGTTCCTTTGAGGGGGCATCATATAGTTAGTTTATCATCATTACAGCCATAGGCATACATGACCTTTTCATTCTTTGAGAAGACATTACTATGCTTATATCTTTCAATGCCTTCCCAAACAAGGGCAAACTATAGACACCTAAATTTGGCCATTGATAATTTCCAATTAGGATTTTAACTAATTTCTACCCAAAATGCACAATTTGGTCTAAAAACACTAAACCATGCTAAATGATGTGAAACTGATATATTCAAGTGCCAATTTTGGCTAGGGTATCCCCAAATGAGGTAATGCAATTTATGGGCCAACTAACTTTGATTAGTTCATTTTGAGTCAAAATGCCAAATTTGTACCTAGGTGCTCTGGATTGCTCTTCCCTATCAAATATTTTTCACAAGACACGTGTATTTGTTATTTATTGTTGACAACATCCTAAATGGGAATATTCATCCAATGTATTTGACATCACCTTCTAATTCCAATCTAGTCAAATTTTGGACTAATAATAAGGCATTTTGATCAATTTGAGTAATTTGTCCATAAAGTGCTTAATCATACTTAAGAGCTAATTAACCCAAATCAAGGCCTAATCAAGAAATCCATGGAAAATTATTGAATAATTTATTTTAGAAATAAATATTGAATATTTGCATCATCAGGTGACCTCATTTCTTGGGAAGACATCCCTTGGCCATAAATGCCACAAATATCAGGAATCATGCCCTCTATGCCTCATCAATGCCTTCCATAATACCCTCCATGCCTTTTAATTTTCCCTTTTTCCAATGTCATGATGAGGATAATTACAAACTTAATTCCAAAAAGTGAATTAATCCTCAACCACACATCTCAATCTTAAGATGGATGGTTCGGGTTGATTCTAGACATTTATAAAAAAATATAAATAGAGAGCCCATCAACATCATTTCTAAGCTATTTTGGTGAAAAGTTATAATGCACAAATATCTTCAAGAATCCATTTTAACTAGTGTTACCATCCTAAATTGATGCCAATCCAAGCCAAGCCACAAGCCAAAGGTGCCAAGGAGAGATGGAGATAGCCAAGCTTCTCTTGCCGAGGACTGCATGAGCACAAACTGAGTAAGTCACTACAAGAAGCATTTTAGAGCATCCAAGGAAGGTAAAAGAAAGTTTTATTTTGAATTTTAGTTGTTTGTTTCATTCATGATTTTTAAATAAGCTCTTCTTAGTGTCTAGGCCTAGAGATGTTATGTTATTAGTGTGTTTATTTCATCTTGTTTTCATTTTGGAACTAACACCATATTAACCATCCTCTCTTGAGTCAAATTCCTAGATCACAACAATACTCACCTCTATTATCTAATTTGAGACATTTCAATTTGAGACTTATTTCATTCTCAACCAAGGCTTTCCACTTCTTAAAAGTGTCAAATACATCAAATTTATTTTTAATGTAATAAACCCAAACTTTTTTAGTTGCATTATCAATAAAAGTGACATAATAATTAGATCTACCAATAGAATATACTTGAGTTGGTCCCCATACATTTGAATGTAACAACTCTAACTTGTGCTCTTTCTTTAGCGATCCAACCTTCAAGAACTTACCCCACTTCTTTTTCTCATACACATAATTCTCACAAAATTCTAGATCAATGTCTTTTAATACAAGAAACTTGTCTTTTAAGATCTCTATGCCCTTATGGCTCATATGATTGAGCCTATAGTGACACATAGTTACAACTCCATTTGCAACAACTAAATAAAGATAATTAACACTACTAGTCAAATATAAAGTACATCTCTCAAAATCAAAATAGCACCTTTGGTAACTTTCCAAGAATCTACAATAAATATTACCAAACAACCCTCACTACCTAATTACCCCACTAAAACCAAATTCCATCTACATAGGCACATGTTTGACATCATTAAGTATCCATGAGTTTTCATTCTACATTTTAACCTAAACACAACCTTTCCCTACTATCTCACATGGTTCATCATCACCAAGATAAACATGTCCTAAATTCTATTGAACATAATCAATAAAATAATGCCTGTGGGGTGGCATGAAAAGAAGCCTCTAAATCTAATACCCAAGACTCAAAAAAACTATCCATAGAAATAATTAAGGAATCCTAACGTGATTTAATAAATGTCACATTTACCTCATTAATTTCCTCCTTGTTGTTTTTATTATCCCAAAGTAACCAAAAATCCTTCTTTGAGTGTCTATTCTTCCCACAATGTTGGCATATCATCTTGGATCTAGATCTATATTTAGATCTACCTTTTTAATTTCCATCATTGTCTTTGATCTTGTCCTCTTACCTCCCTGTAGTATCAATAGACAAATTATTACTTGAATATGATTCATCAGTGCTTTTCCTTTGCATTTCCTCATTAAGAATCACACCTACAACAACCTCAAAATTCAAGGTTCCCTTGGTAGGGACTGCATTACCCACAACCATAACCAGACTATCCCAACTATCAAGAAAAGAACATAAGATTAGAAAATATCTAACTTCATCATAAAACTTAATTCAAATAGAAGTGGTCATACTTAAAACCATATTAAAATTATTTAGATGATTAGTAATTGAATCATTCTCAGACATTTTCATGCTAAATAATATTTTCATAAGAACAATTTCATTAAAAGCAAAGGGTTTCTCATATAACTTTCCAAGTTTATCCATGAGATATTTTATGGTTTTCTCATTAGAAATGTTAAATGCAATATAAAATTCAAGGCATAACCATATGGCTCTCAATTCCTTCCTATCAAGCAATGACCAATCCACATCACTCATACTTACAAGTTATTCTACTTTCCCCTCCAAAGGGAGATGTAGTTCCTTCTGATATTGATAATCTTCCATCTGCATTTTCCATTAAATAAAATTATTACCATCAAATTTATCCACTTTGAATCTGATCTCTTCTCCCATATTTCCCACTAAATCTAATAACCTTCCTATGGTTTACCACTTCAACAAAACACAACCAATGACTCTTATACCAATTTGTAGGAATTAAAAACTTTAACCAATTTTAATATGACAATAAATCATATCTAAATTATGCACTAGCATGCATCATAAAAAGATTATTCAAATCATATTTATTATGAAAGGACAAATGGAGAAAATAAGATAAAAGTCACACATAACACAAATCTACCATGGTTCACCCAATGTGGGCTACATCCACTAAGAAAGTACTCAAATAAAACTATAATCTACAAACAAGATTAAAATAAAATCTCATAGAGATAAAAAATCTCTTGTATAAAATGTTGCACAAGTAAATGTTGCACTTTCACCTGCACCTGCACAATACTATAACTCACAAGCTACTATACCACACCCTGCAATAAACACCTTTACAAAAACATATGCACTTTGACTCTGACCTCAAAGCCACACCCTACAAATAAACCATCAACCTATAAAGGCCACACCATAATTGTATACATAAAAAATGAGGGAAAATACACAAAAGGATGAGAAAATCACCATGATTATCCAATATAAGCATCATCCACTAAAAGATACCTCAGTTCCACCTTATCAAGCTCATTCAAAAGCCCATCCAAAGAAAAACATGTAATGTTTGTCTCTCCACCTTTAAAGGCACATTTTCTAACAACATGTGATCACAACCAACTCCTTGAAACAAGGAAGGCATCCCCTTTTCCAAAGAGCAACCAAATCCTTCAGATCAAGGAAGTCAATATGGAAATTAGGCATCTAACAATCAAATCCATAAAACATGAAAACATATAAATTAGATAAAACAAGGAATATTTCACTCACATGTAGAGAAAGGTTATAAAAAAGGTAGAGTATGGAAATATATGTTCCCTACATTTGTGGAGCTCTCTAGGCCCCAAAAATATACTCCTAAGGTCATGTAATATCTATAAAGGGCTCCACACTCTATAGAGGGAAAACTAGATTATGTAAGAGAGTATGATCAAAAGTAGAAGGTAATGTGGCACCTATTTTTATGGCATGGGCTAGGATATGATCATGGTTTTCATATATATAATGGTGAACTAAGTTCCTAACTTCATCATTATGGAGGTGGTTAAACCTTTCATCCTCTTCCTTGGGTGTGTGCATATCACTATGAAGTTTGTCATATTCCTGAGTTGGATCAACCATATGCCCTAATGGATCATTGCCTTTTTTTGAGGCCTATCCAATCCTGAGTTGAGCACTAATGTGAATAACCATCTTGAAATAGATGTGTGATGAGATATGACAGATGAAATAGAAGTCTTCAAATACTACCTCTGTCTAGAGACCAAAGCTACTAGTGGTCATAAGAGAGTGATGTAATGGTCTTTAGAAGATGATGAAGTGACTAAGAATTACCAAGAGACAAAGTCTCATAAGAGAATAATCTATCAAGGATAGTGAAGAGTGATGGGATCAAATACCTTGTCCACTAGTAAAGAAATGATGATGGGTGCTAGATGAAAAAGGTATCTAATAAAGACAAAGATAAATGATGGGTTTTAGATTACAATATTTTAAGATTATGTGTATTGATCATACCTAGTCTAGGAGATGTAGAAAGTGACAAATGGTAATTAAAGAAGATGAGTGACCACTAAAACCTAAATTCAATAAGGAATATAGTATTCAAAGGTAATGAGATAGATGCGAGATGGGAGATGTGTGATAAATAGGATGGAAAATAGAGTGTGTATTAAGTGGGTATGTAATTAATGTAGGAAGGGACAAGAATGATAAACACTTAAGATGAGTTATACACAAATGGATGTTGAAGAGATGAGGGGAGGTATAGACAAACTAGTTAGTAAAGAAAGAGGAGGGAGGATGATATGAGAATGTGTTATGGTATGAATGAAGTAGCTAGTAGTTAGCTGCTAATGAAATATGTGAAAGGGATGGATATTATGTGGGATATAGTGGGATGAATAATAGATAGGGGTAATGTCTTGGAAGGGTGGAAGGTTTGGGTATAATGGATAAGGTATACACAAGATTAAATAAGGGTATGATATGAAATGGTTAGATGATGTGTTAGGTATGAGGTGGTATGATAGAGAATATAACATTGGTCAAGAAGGATTATGATATAAAATGGATAGTAATGAATATGAAACAAGGGGGTATAATAAATGTATTAAAGATGTGTTGTAGGATGGGGTGAATATAAGGTTAGAAAATAAGATGAAAGGTTAAAATATAATAGTCAAAGGTGGTATGAAATGGATATGGGTATTATGTAAGTGGATTAGGAAATATAAGATTAGACAAGATGGATTATGAAATAGGTATTATATGGATGTTAGGTGTGGACGGAGAGGGGACAAATGAGAATAGATGATTAATACAAGATAATATAAGGTGGATGAGTAGATGGTATGATTATGAAATGATGAGTATTAACCTATAGGTGTCTAAGGTTTTCACATAAAATGAAAGGCATGGCCAACTCAACTTACAAACAATACGGGTCTTTGCATAACACTCAAACAACATGCATAAGTACAATATTTAAATTAGTCAATTTTTATAGGTGTGTACCTTGATACATGTACCATCCAAAAACTTTATGGGTGAGGTTATAGGCTGATGAACCATTATATTATTGATCAAACCCTCTCAACCCTACTCACACTCAATGGCTACTTTAGAGTTGATATTGACTCTTTCAATGGTACACCTATAATGGTTGAAGGCTCATAATTTGGGTATACACAAAAGGGTCTAGGTGTATCCCCTATATATGCAAAGGTATGTTGGGGCCCAAGTCAATGTAGGATGCTATTTGACCACCCTAATCTTGAAGCCTAATCACCCCTCATTCCATAGAACCCTTTATGGTAATTCTGCTTAGGCACATAATGATAACTCTCTTAATTTTTAGACTCCATTAGAACACAAAGTTTGGTTAGTGCATGTTGATGAAATCCATGTCACCAAACCTTATATGCTAAGCCCATAAATGGGTATGAACTCCACATCATGTGTTATCTTAGAAGCAAGGGGATAACAAACAAGAAATCACAACATGATTAATTAACTAACTAATTACCTACGTATGAAGGGCATAAATAAAATGATTATTCACAAGTCAATACACATAAATAAGTATATAAAATGAAATAAATTTTTATGACAAAGATATATTAAAAAAAAACTAAGATAATATACTAGAGGTACCCCTTTCTACAAACACAAGGGTTATAAATCCAAGTGGGGTGCCTTGGTCTTGAGGGGTCCTATACCAAAAGGATTAGTATTTTTTCAATTTTTATAAAACTATAAGTCCCTAAAAAATCACAAATACACAAAGTAATATCAAAACTAGAATGCACAAAGTTACAACTAAATAACAAAATCATAAGTTACAAGTCAAAAACTTGTAGATGGTTAGTAAACCATGATGGTTAACCTATAACACCACAATAGTTACAAAAAAATCACTACTATGTAGAAAAAACTCGCAACTATCATAAAATCATGATCTATGGTTTTTTAAAAGATAACAAAATTATAAACTATACCTAAATATCACTAAGATAATTATTTTTTTAGATTAATTACATGGTAGATTGTCCTAAAAAATGCATTTAAATAAGTACAAAATAGAAATATGTACAATATTATGATAACTTTTTTATAAACATAGTCCAAAAAGGATTTTGTACTTGCAAATAGAATACAAAAATGCTATTACTCCATACAAAGTATAGTGCTACTAAATTTTAATCTTGATGCTAATTATATATCCTAAACTACTTTGTTTGACTAAATATCTATAAAGTTATGACTATAACTAACAAAATTGTGACTACTTAGACAAAATCAAAAGTTCAAGACTTGTAGTTTTGTAGTAAATTTTAAAACATAATTTTGATGGGGCCTATGATGTTTGTATTGAATTTATCCTACCCCCTATTAATCCTTCACACAAATAACAACCTATAAGGACCTTTTTTTAGGTAGGTGATGAAGTTAAAATACCTAGATTGACAAATGATTAAAATTTGACAAAAAATAGCTTTATCTTAGCTCAAGAAAGCTTACAACCCTTTTTATAGAACATGAGACCTTTATTTTGATGATCCAAAAAATAGACAGGTCAAAGTTTTACCAATTTTATAAGGACAAAACCACAACTATTGATGACAAATCTGCTACTACCAAGTCAAAGTTGTTAATCACAGATTTTGTGGGATATATCCAAACGCTTCCAATCTTGATGAAACCTTCTTTCCCCTACAAAAAAAAAAACCAAAATCCTTTATCAAGTAGTAAAATCAATATTTATAGATTTCTATTGTTAGTCGATAGTAGGAGGTCTAAGGTAAACCTAAGTTCTACAACACCACAATTGTACCTAACAAAACTATAGTTACCAATACGAGGTCACAATTGTCAAAGTCATAGGTTTGTGCTTGATGTATCAATGATTAAATATTAATTTGACCCTATCCTTCCCTACACATAGAGAAACATAAATAGACAAATTACCTATAGAAAGGGATTAATAAGAAAAGGCTATAGATCTACCATTAAATAATGAGTTTGACAAAATCATGATTTTAATCAACAAAGATATTATTATCAGATCAAAATTATAAATCTTGAAGTTGTGGTTTTATAAAAAACCAAAATCCTACAAAAAGCCCTTAATCATTAGTAGTTAGTTCACAAAATTACTATTCCATCTACAAAATCATCATTACAATACTGTTAATACTAGTGCAAAGTTATTTACCTATACATGATTAAAAAAAATGGCCTTCAATTGACATCTAGTTTGTCCTACAAGCATTCAATTCACTTACATCAAGGTTATAATTTTAGATAAGGGAGTAATCATTTCCCATCGTGGTCACCAAAATGTACACTAAATTTTAGATCCAAGATATATTACTAATTCTAGTAATAACAACCTAAAACATAATCACACCAATAGGAATGGATAAAAGAGGCAATCAACATAATAAAAACCTTCTCACCATCATTTGACCTCCTTATGGATCCTCTCCAGGATTTGAAAATGGATTATTTGATGCCCAAAATTTGAAGTGTTGGATTGCTTGTTAAGTGTTGATAATGGATTTCAAATGATTGGATGAGCTTGATAGTGGCTTTGGATGAATGCAAGAGAGCTTTATAGATGCAAGATAGTAGAAATATGATGGATCTATTGATTTCCAAGTTAGATTGAAGGAGGAGGGATAGCTTGGTTAAATAGAGATGGAGGGAGAGATCAATGGATCAAATACAAATTTGGGTCATTGAAATCAAGGGTTGGTGATTGTCCATGGAATTTTTAATTCCATAGAGATCTCTAGAAATAGATAATTATAGAGAAGGGGGATAAAATGGGGAAGATTTATAGAATCCTCCAATATTAGAAATGTCCCCATAGGGTTTACAGTTTTAGGAGAGGCTAGGATAGGTGGTGGTTGGGTAGGTAGATTATTTTATAATTTTAAATTGGCTAGTTGGCTTAAGGGGTAGGTTAGTGGGTAATAATTTATATTAGGGGTTTTAATGAGGGGATTAATTGGTTTTTAGGATTGAACAAGGTTTATAGGATATGATAATGGGATGGGGATTATTATGCTATTAGTTGATTTAGTTAGGAAATATGGAAATTAGACTAAATTAGTAGGAATTAGCAAAATTAATATAATTATCAGGATGAGTGTAATTTAGTTCATACAATAGGAATCATATGCTTATCCTAGGGAATATGCTCCAAGAAATCAATGTATCTCAAGCCTACTCTCTCAAGCACCTCATATTAACATCTATCAAGGGCAAACCCCATAAGATCTTCATCATATTTCCTGTGCAAAACTACCTCATGCAGGCATCAACCTACAAGATTAAAACCAAATTAGACATCAACAAAGCAAAACCAAACCTAGTAGATAATAACACACATCAAAAACTAGTTAACAATACTTAACATCACATCTCTAGACTAATAAACACTAGAATTTCCCATATGATAGTATCACCACATCCTAGACACTATCACCATGTCTTGGATAGTTTCACCTAAATAAGGATAATAATGCCATTTTTGAAAAATATACCCTAAACTAGTTTATTTTTAGTAAAACTAGTGAACAAAATAACAAAAATGATAGAAATAGGTAAAATTTTGAGTTCTTTACTAGGTGAACCTCTTCCCTAGCCTAAATTCATGCCTTGACCTCCTCATAACATGCCAAACTAGCTACTCATCTCCTCTATATATTTCTCTCACTCAGACACACAATGCTTTCAAATCAAGTGTTGAAAAGAAATTTCCAAATGAATAAAATGACCTATTTAATTCATACTTAACCAATGCCACCTTATTAAGGTTACACCTACATGCAAAATTTAATGAATAATACAAATATTTTTCTATCACTGTATCTTGATAACCATAGTTCCAATTTATGAACCATTTCTTTCACATGGGACTTGACATCAATATGCAACATCCCGTATTGGTTAAACCAATATCCTTATCATTATTAAATATACAAAATGAAAAAACCAATCTCAATATATTTAACATAGAAACCAATAAAACATCTATCCAATTACACATTCAATTATCAACTCTTACACAATAAATGCACTATTCAAACTTAACACAATATTACACTTGCTAATTAACACCAATAAAACAAACCATTACCACTTTTGGTTACATATCCTCACCATAATCTTTACTCTTTCACCAAAATGGGGGGTAAATAGGCATAGATTATTTTAGACATGTAGAGTTTCATTTAGATATACAAACACATGGGTCTACATAGGTACATAAGTTTACACAAATATTTACATTCACAAGTTTTAAGATATACAGACACACATGTCGACCCATGTTTACATATATATTTAAATTCATAGGTTTTCATATATACAAACACATAAGTCTAAATAGGTTTACACAGATATTCAGATTCAAACATATTCAAATATACAAACATACAAACACATGACCCTAAAAAGGTACATACATTTACACATGCATTTAGATTCATAAATTTTTAGATATACAAACACATAGATCTACATATGTACACTGGTTTACATAGATATTCAAATTCATAGGCTTTCAAATATATAGATGCACATGTCTATATATATTTACTTAAGTTTACATAGGTATTTAGATATACACTCTATGTAGATATATAGTTTTGACTTAGGTATACTAGTTTACTTAGATATTTAGATACACATCTACATTACTCAAATATCAATATTAGGGGGCATGGTGTAGAGCACACGTCCTTGATCCCCATTTTAAAATTTATCAAGTTATGCTCAATATCATCACTAGGTTTTCACTAGTTTGGGTCATAAGATTGTCTACAGTGGTTGATCCATAGCATTTCACCAGACCTAGTTTACAGAATCATAATTAAAGTGAGAGCAAGAGAGCCTTGTTTCTCTACACATTTAGTCTACATACTCATATTCATAATGGGTGTGAGTGAGGTTTGTTTCTCCACATATTTAGTTTACATACTCAAATTTAATGTGGGGGCAAGTGAGATTTATTTCTCCACACATTTAGCTTATATACTCAGGTTCAAAATGGGGGAAAGTGAACCCTATTTCTCCACACATTTAGTTCACATACTTAGTTTTAGTATAGGGGGAATCCAAACCATGTGTCTCCCCTTAACATATTTATCTATAGTTCTTATCCCATTCTCTAGCTAAAAAGTGGGCCAAAATCTAGATTACAATCATATAGGTAAGAATAGGTACGCATCCCTATTTTTATTTTACTCTAGTACTATCATTTCATTACTTTATTAGGATAAAAAGGGGACAAATGTAAACACCCTAATTTTTTCAAGTAACTATAAGTACTATACCTTTTGTTGTTATTTCACATGAGGGCCTTAGTGATGGTTATTGTCCATGTTTGCATGGTTAGTTTGAGTCTTTCTATCTTTAGTGTCTTATTTTACACTCCTAACAGTCACAAGTCATATTTTCCTAGTCATAGTGGCCCCCAGCCTATCTTCCCTAATTTTAGCTCTATTTGGAGTCTTATGACATTAGTACCACTTTAAGAATAGTATCAATACATAACACTAGTGTCCACTTATGGCACTAGTGTTTGATGGGCCCTTTCACCCGTGTTTGAGTCCTAACCCCTATGTGAGCCTTCTATTGTGTTTTTTTATATTTTTATGACTTGTCAGCTAAGAAAAAAGGTATTATATTCAAAAAATATATACTTTTATATAAAGAGCCTCACAAGGAATTTTACATCTATCACTTAGTATTTTGGCACTTATTTACATAAAATCAACCAATAGTATATCTCAAATACTCTATATACTACTCAATTTGCACACCTTGAAATTTGCATGTTTGATCAAAGAAGGGCCTAAGTGAAATTCATTCTAGCATACCATGCAATTTGATGGTACACATTCCCTAAGGGAGACTATTGAGAGTTGTCATTGATGTCATGTACTTGTGTACTATCATTGATGACAAGAAGGTACAGTGAAGTGAGAGTTGTCTTTGTTTCCATATGCCTGAATTCAATGATGTCAAAATAAGTGTGAGTTCAAGTGTTGGTTCACAAGAATGCATCTTGAAGATATCAACATGGTATGGTGCATAGTAGGTTTGTGTGATGAACTAGTTTTTAAGCATGGATATGGATTGTAGAAGCATGATGGTGGTGATATGGATGTGCATGAGATTAAAGTTATGCAAATCATTTTTATAGGAATTAGCAAAATTAATATAATTATCAAGATGAGTATAATTTAATTCATACAACATGAATCATATGCTTATCCTTGGGAATATGTTCCAAGAAATCAATGTATCTCAAGCCTACTCTCTCAAGCACCTCCATATTAGCATCTACCAAGGGCAAACCCCATAAGGTCTTCATCATATTTCCTGTGCAAAACTACCTCATGCAGGCATCAACCTACAAGATTAAAACCAAATTAGACATCAACAAAGCAAAACCAAGCCCAGTAGATAATAACACACATCAAAAACTAGTTAACAATACTTAACATCACATCTTTAGATTGATGGACTCTAGAGTTTCCCATATGATAGTATCAACACATCCTAGACACTATCACCATGTCTTGGATAATTTCACCTAAATAAGGATAATAATGCCATTTTTGAAAAATATACCCTAAACTAGTTTATTTTCAATAAAACTAGTGAACAAAATAACAAAAATGATACAAATAGGTAAAATTTTGAGTTCTTTACTAGGTGAACCTCTTCCCTAGCCTAAATTCATGCCTTGACCTCCTCATAACATGCCAAACTAGCTATCTCAAAATGCACTGATTAACAAACTATGTCAAATTCTCATCCCGCGGGGGAGCCGCACAGGGTCTCATGGAGGCCACCACGGGGAGGAGATGATCAGCTGAATCCCATGGGGGAGCCGTACAATGAAGCAAGGAGGTTGCCATGGGGAGATGGGTCAGGTTTTGGCTGAAATGTTTACATTATGGGTAGCGAGGCTTAGCTGTAGTGCTCAACGAACAAACCCTAACCTCGTTGTTGTTGATGTACATTGAGTCTACTTGGGACTGAATGGTGGCATTGAAGGAGTAAATATTTTGTATGGTCGTGGAGGGATTTCTTTTTTTTTATACGGGAGGAGAGCTTACTTTAGAGGAGGCTCGTGTTTGCATGGCATTGTAAAGGAAGATCTATTACTGCATGGATTTCTTTTTTTTCCTCATTTTTTCGTATTGCGGATGGAACCTGGGTTGGTTTTTTGGCCTGAGTTAGACTGCCATTCCGATCTGGTCTGCGATGGAAAAAGTGAACAAGGGGAAACTTTGTTTCCTCTATGTTGGTGTGCCTCGTGTGGGTGATGGTTCATCTCTAAACCATGTTTTTTAAAGCCTGTTCAGCCTTTGGCAGCCAGATCTGGTTTTTAGCCCTCGCCTTTTGTCGACTAGGGTAATGGTTCCTATTGATGTGCTTTTCTTTGATAATGTTTTGATTGCCATGGCGGTGTATCCTCTAAGCTTTGAAGAGGGGAAGAATATGCAAATGACTGAGTGGATGGATTGGGCGCTGGTGATGCTGGTTCTAGGGTTTGAGGTTGCTTGTTAACCTAGTTTTCAGGCTGTATTGCCTGGTTTTGTTTAGGTTTCAGGTCCTTGTAAAACCTGGGTGCTTTTATTGGTTTATTTTGGTGGTTTCAGGTCCCTGAAAAACCTATTTTAGATACTGATCTTTAGTATGTTTTAGGAATGTCTTCCCTAGTGGATATTAATGTCTCATCTTTCTTGCTTCTGTTAAAGGGTTTTGAGGCCCCTTCAAAACCTACTTTTACCATAATCTAAAACATGCCAAACTAGCTCCTCATCTCCTCTATATATTTCTCTCACTCAGACACACAATGCTTTCAAATCAAGTGTTGAAAAGGAATTTCCAAATGAATAAAATGACCTATTTAATTCATACTTAACCAATGCCACCTTATTAAGGTTACCCCTACATGCAAATTTTAATGAATGATACAAATATTTTTCTATCATTGTATCTTGATAACCGTAGTTCCAATTTATGAACCATTTCTTGCACATGGGACTTGACATCAATATGCAACATGCCATATTGGTTAAACCAATATCCTTATCATTATTAAACATACAAAATGAAAAAAACAATCTCAATATATTTAACATAGAAACCAATAAAACATCTATCCAATTACACATTCAATTATCAACTCTGACACAATAAATGCACTATTCAAACTTAACACAATATTACACTTGCTAATTAACACCAATAAAACAAACCATTACCACTTTTGGTTACATATCCTCACCATAATCTTTACTCTCTCACCAAAATGGGGGGGAAATAGGCATAGATTATTTTAGACATGCATAGTTTCATTCAAATATACAAACACATGGGTCTACATAGGTACATAAGTTTACACAAATATTTAGATTCATAAGTTTTTAGATATACAGACACACATTTCGACCCATGTTTACATATATATTCAAATTCATAGGTTTTCATATATACAAACACATAAGTCTAAATAGGTTTACATAGATATTCAGATTCAAACATATTCAAATATACAAACATACAAACACATGACCCTACAAAGGTACATATGTTTACACATGCATTTAGATTCATAAATTTTTAGATATATAAACACATAGATCTACATAGGTACATTGGTTTACATAGATATTCAAATTCATAGGCTTTCAAATATATAGATGCACATGTCTATATATATATATATATATTTACATAAGTTTACATAGGTATTTAGATATACACTCTATGTAGATATATAGTTTTGACTCAGGTATACTAGTTCACATAGATATTTAGATACACATCTACATTACTCAAATATCAATATTAGGGGGCATGGTGTAGAGCACACGTCCTTGATCCCCATTTTAAAATTTATCAAGTTATGCTCAATATCATCACCAATATCATCACTAGGTTTTCACTAGTTTGGGTCATAAGACTGTCTACAGTGGTTGATCCATAGCATTTAACCAGACCTCGTTCACAAAATCATAATTAAAGTGAGAGTAAGAGAGCCTTGTTTCTCTACACATTTAGTCTACATAATCAGATTCATAGTGGGTGTGAGTGAGCTTTGTTACTCCACATATTTAGTTTACATACTCAGATTTAATGTGGGGGCAAGTGAGATTTATTTCTCCACACATTTAGCTTATATACTCATATTCAAAATGGGGGAAAGTGAACCCTATTTCGCCACACATTTAGTTCACCTACTTAGTTTTAGTATAGGGGGCATCCAAATCATGTGTCTCCCCTTAACATATTTATCTATAGTTCTTATCCCATTCTCTAGATAAAAAGTGGGCCAAAATCTATATTACAATCATATAGGTAAGAATAGGTACGCATCCTTAGTTTTTATTTTACTCTAGTACTATCATTTCATTACTTTATTAGGATAAGAAAGGGGCAAATGTAAACACCCTAATTTTTTCAAGTAACTATAAGTACTATGCATTTTGTTGCTATTTCACATGAGGGCCTTAGTGATGGTTATTGTCCATGTTTGCATGGTTAGTTTGAGTCTTTCTATCTTTAATGTCTTATTTTACACTCCTAATAGTCACAAGTCATATTTTCCCAATCATAGGGGCCCCCAGCATATCTTCCCTAATTTTAGCTCTATTTGGAGTCTTATGACATTAGTACCACTTTAAGAATAGTATCAACACATAGCACTAGTGTCCACTTATGGCACTAGTGTTTGATGGGCCCTTTCACCCGTGTTTGAGTCCTAACCCCTATGTGAGCCTTCTGTTGTGTTTTTTTAATATTTTTATGACTTGTGAGCTAAGAAAAAAGGTGTTGTATTCAAAAAATATATACTCTTATATAAAGAGCCTCACAAGGAATTTTACATCTATCACTTAGTATTTTGGCACTTATTTACATAAAATCAACCAATAGTATATCTCAAATACTCTATATACTAATCAGTTTTTCACACCTAGAAATTTGCATGTTTGATCAAAGAAGGGCCTAAGTGAAATTCATTCTAGCATACCATGAAATTTGATGGTACACATTCCCTAAGGGAGACTATTGAGAGTTGTCATTAATGTCATGTACTTGTGTACTATCATTGATGACAGGAAGGTACAGTGAAGTGAGAGTTATCTTTGTTTCCTTATGTCTAAATTCAATGATGTCAAAATAAGTGTGAGTTCAAGTGTTGGTTCACAAGAATGTGTCTTGAAGATATCAAAGTAGTATGGTGCATAGTAGGTTTGTGTGATGAACTAGTTCTTAAGCATGGATATGGATTGTAGAAGCATGATGGTGGTGATATGGATGTGCATGAGATTGAAGTTATGTAAATCATTTTTATATTATGTAAGAAGATGGTGGAAACTATGTTAACATGTGTATAAGTTATATAAGCTTTTATAGGAGGTTTCTAGGTTAGTTCTAGGTTTAGTCCTTGCATGAAGAGACCTAGCGAAAAGGTACATGCTTGGCTGCATGATGAGGTGAGCAATCGAAGGATTATAATAAGAATATTAGAAATATGTGAACATGGTATGATGTTCTATGACATGAGGATGAGTTTTTAAGATTAATTCAAGAGGTTTCAAGTTGTGTTCAAGGTCTAAGTGTGATTGGTAGTTTAAGGCCTAAAATGCAAGGAGACCTAATGTGACCTAATGAGGGGTCAAAGTTAGTTTCCAAGGTGATAGAGCTCATGTGATATTTTAAAAATGTTAGATAGTTTGTTTCAAGAGTGATCATGAATTTTCATTTCTTGAGTTGAAGGACAAAACATTAAAATTGGGTCTAGAGGTCTCTTAGGTGCTAGAATAAAGAGTTGCAGACCTGAGAAGTAACTTTTGATGCTTGTTGGCATGTGTGATTATTGCATGGGAAGATAATATATTAGGGAGAGATGGAAAATAGTTCTAAAAATGTTTCCAAATTATTAGGAGTTAGTTTTATGGGTAGATTTTTATGAACAAATGTTAATAATGAAATTCGGTCTAAAACCCTCCTTAAATCCTCATAATGACCTGATTTGGAAGATCTTATTTGAAATGTCCTAGAATGGTTTGTTAAGGATATTTTGATTATTTTAACATGTAGATGGATCTTCCAAATACCTCTAAGTGTAATTTTGTGTTTAGGAGAGTGAGTGGAAGCTATAGTAAATCCCTTATTTCTCATAGATTTGATATAATAGGCATGGTTGATTGAGTCAAAGTTTCAAAATGAATGGAGGTTTAAGATTGTTACTTATTTTTTTGAAAAATTAGGTTTCTAATTATTTCTAGTGCTTCAGGTGTGAAAAATTTGTGTTGCAAGATGGCCAGTTGCTAGCAGCCTAGTGAAGCAGTTTAGTGAAAATTCAGATGAAGATGAT
Organism: Torreya grandis; assembly: GCA_037957365.1. Taxonomy (NCBI): domain Eukaryota; kingdom Viridiplantae; phylum Streptophyta; class Pinopsida; order Cupressales; family Taxaceae; genus Torreya; species Torreya grandis. The sequence continues at coordinate 70,832 of JARHVA010003764.1, read as the reverse complement.
TTGAAGGTTCCTATCAGATTATCGTGAATGAGTAATTATTATAAGTGCATGGAGGAATATATTGGGAATTATATTAAATTTCCATATGTTTTATAAAAAAAATTATTATTGATGATGAAATTTCTTAAGCCAAAATGACCTATCTGAGTGAGTCAAGACTATGTGTAGTAGGGTTTTGTAATGGGTCTGTAAGTTGAATTATTGAAATAATAACATGATGTTTTTATATGTTATAGTGATATATAGGTATAATATAATCACACACATGTATGAAGAGTTTCTAAATGTGTCCACATAATGGTTAGAATGCAAGGTCATCATGATTGGTTCTTAAGGCAGAATGGCAATTCTAGGTATGAAAGATGAAGTGAAGAGTTTAAAAATCTATGAAAAGATTCAATGTATCCAATGCACATATTGATCTTTTTATTTATTTATATGAATTTAATTTATTTATATAATGTTTAGATACAATTTAAGAGGTTTTAATATGGATGCCAAATTGGCTTATTTGATAGTATAAGGACTGTGAGAGAGAAGGTCAACAAATTGGTTTTCAAGACCAATAGTTGACACTATAATTTGTGACATATGTATTTTAGGATTATATAAATGTCACATAAGATATATTAATGTGAATTATAATTCTTGGAAGTGTCCTTACAATAGCTAAAGACAACATTATTCATGACTATGTTTTAGAGTAGTGAGGTAGTTTTGAGTAGTCATTTAGAAGAGATGATTTTGGGGTTATTTGGATATAATTTAAGGATATAATTCACATAAAGTCATTATAAAATTAACATAGGCTCATTTTAATGTATGTTTATTTATGATAAACTCCTATGAAGATGTGAAAAGTCAAAGGTTCTTGACTATGTTTTGATTCTTTGGATCTTGAGTGATGAAGTATAATGAGTTCTATGATGATCTTGAGCTCATGAATTTTCCATACATATGTGTATTGTGGATTTAAAGTGTTTCTATAGGTTTTTTGAGCTTCATCTTTGTAGGCAATGTTTTTGGGTAATTAGGCCTAATAAGTCTTTAAGGGCTAATTGAGTGTTCGTGAGGTAAGAGAAGGATATTGACTTATTGAGAATAGAGGAGGTTAATTTAGGTTTTAATATAATTTCTTGAAAGGTTTGAGGACCTTGGTGAGGGATATATGGGCCGCAGTGGTTCAAGTTGTTCCATGGAGAGGATAGACCTAATACATTAGGTCTCTAAGTAGGTCTAAAAGAAGAAGGTGGTTTAAATGTGTTTGGTTGACCTAATGGTGATCTTAATATTATTGAATATTTTGTGTAACATGTCCTAAGACATTTTTTGGGTCTAGACCTAATGGATTAATGTCTTGTGAAATTAAGAGTGTGAGTGATCTAGTGATTGGTATAATTACAAGGCATAATAGGCATGTTTGGGTGCATAAGAACAATGAGAGTGAAAGAGAATAAAATAAAACCTTGATGAGCAGAAGGAGGTAATGTATATATTCATATGGGAGTAAAGGATCATTCATTAACACCTATAAAAATTTCTAAGTATGATGAGCAAGGTCATATGACCTAATCAAGCCATATGAGGGTTATTTGAGTGAAGTAGAAGAATGATAGATTTTATTTTTTGAAGAGGTAGTTTGAGAATGTTGAAGGAGTGATCTTGTGTTGATTTATATACCATAAAAGTTACATCAAAGATTTTTCCCTGATGTATGACAATGAATAGAGTAGATAGAGATATGAAGAAGAGGTCATCATCTGTTGATTGAGAAACAAGGTGTTGTGAAGGTGATCAAGTTTATCTTGGCTAAGTTGGTGCTTATTAAAGAGGGAGAGAATTGAATTATAGGTTAATACTTGAATAAGTGTCATTAAAGTGGATGATTTGGTTTTGAGTCATTTAAGGGGTTGTTTCCTCCTTTCAAGTTAGAGCTTGCTAAAGGAATAGTTGAGTTAGTGCTTGACTAGTGAGGGGTTGGTGCTCTTTATGGAATTGGTTCCTCACTAAATCTTGATCCATTGATTATTGTAGATATGATTACATAACATGATTAGTCAAACATTATTCCAATAAACCAAAGGAATAATGCATAAGAATAAATTGAATTAAGCCTATCTATTCATATGGGAATTAATATGACAATGAACAAAAAATGAAAGAAAGTAAGAAATATATACCTTCCAAAGTGAATCTATTCTCCAAAAGTGGCTCAAAATCACGTTCTCCCTTGATCAAGAATCCTTGTTTTTATCAAAAATGGTATCAAACTCCTCCAATGTCTCAAGAACACTCCACAAAACTTAGGCTTATGATTTGGAATCACTAAACTGGCCTATCAATGAAGCTTGAAAACAAAATCAATGATCAAATCCAAAGGATTGAGGAAATAATTTAACATTATAACTTTGAAAAATTCAACCTTAAAAATGATGTCCATGGCTTCTTTATTTATAGATTTTCAAGAATGACCAAAATCAACCATGACCATCCATATCAATATTGAGATGTGTGGTCATGGATTAATTGAATTATGTAATTAAAATACATAATTATCCTCATCATGAATTTTGAAGAAGGGAAATTAATGAGGCATGCAAGGTATAAAGAGGCATGAGAGACCCATAATCCTAATATTTTATGCACTTATGGCTTGATGGATGCCACCCCATAGATGACATTACCTGATTATATAGCTAATAGAAATCAATTTCCAAATATAAATATTCAACAAATCTCATTGAAAATCCACTTAAGATCTTGATTTGGATCAATTAGCCTTAAAAAAGGTTAATCAACATTTTAAAAATTTATTTAGAAATTAGCCCTCAATTAATCAAAATGGTCAAAAAGTCATATTACTAGGTTATAATTTGACTCAAGAAGAATTAGAAGGTGACGTTAGATGCATTGGAACCATATTCCCATTTAGGATGTTTCCAACACAAAATAACAAAGGTATATGATGTGTACCAATGAATTAAAAGAAAAGAGTGATCCAAAACACAAAAAGACAAAATCATGATTTTGACTCAAAATGAATTGATTAATGTTAGCTAGCCTATAAATTGCATTGCTCCATTTAGGGATACTTTGACCTAAATCGGAACTTTTAAATTACAAGTTTGAACCATTTAGCATATTTTATGGATTTTGACCTAAAATGTGCATTTGAGTGCAATTCGAGTAAGATTGATAATTTCAACACAAATGGTGTCAAGAATTGGATGTATACACTTATAGCACTATATTCCAAGTTGTGTTTTAGTGGGTTTTATTCACCTTTAGGGTTTACCACATATCTGTTGTGTTCATGTGTTGATATCTTGCATCATGTTTATGTGATTTTTTTCTATGAATTGCTTATTTACTATATTGGTTTGAAAGGGTAATCATGTTAAGTGGAAAGAAATAATTATTTTAAGACACTAATTCAACCCCACCCCCTCTAAGTGGTTATGATTACAATAATCAGTATCATATCAGGTCCTTTAGAGAAGGCTTGATAGCTTGAAGGTGATCCTCAAAGCACAAGATGGCAAAGCTTGTGAAGGTGAGTTGCAAGATCAATATGTTTATCAACTTGTGGAAGAAGAAAGCTTTGTATATGCTTGTTGAGTCTTGGTAGATGTTTCAAGACAATATGGTGTTTGCATTAGTATCAATAAGAAAGAGATAATTTGAAAAAAAAATAAGAAGTTTAGTTTTTTGCATGATTTAGGTCATGGTTGAGGTTTGCATAAAAGATTGCATAATGAGATAATGGAAAGATAGGTTGAGTAAGTATTCATGAGGTCATTAGAGTATTTAAAAGGTGATCTATAGGGTTTATCTTAGTATGGATGATGGTTCAAGAGATTGGTCAAATTTATCAAATTCAAGTGTACCAAGGTGTGCATGGTGATGGGGGAGCATGTGTGAGATGGTTTAGAGATTTAGGAAGTTTGTTTTGTTGTGGTTAGGTGTAAAGAGTGTTTTCAAGTCATTGAGGTGATAGAGGATGTTATGAGGGTTCCCTAGATGCATTTTTTAGGTTCTAGTGCTTGTCATGATCCTTTGGAGAGAGAAAAAGTGTCATTCTAGCTTAAGATAAACTAAACCATCATTGAATGTCTTAAAGGCATGAAGAGACCAGTTTGTTTGTGCATTTATTACATGTACCTATAAAATCCAAATTTGGTAAAAAGGTTTTATGAAGGTTTTTTATATAGTGCCAAGATCCTTCCCTATAATTTTGGTATCTTGATGTATTCTCTAGCTCATGTTATGAGCTTCCAAAGTTGGTCTTGTGTGTAGTGACGTATCAAAAATAGTCAAATTTATGCTTCAAGAGATAGTCAATAGGAATTTATAAAATATAAATATTGGGGTTTGAATTAAAATGATTATTCGTGAGTTTTTGGTACTCAAGAGAATTCTTTTTCTTATAGAAGCCATGAAAGAGGTGAAATCCTATTGGTGTAAAAATCAAAGATGAAGTAAACTTCTTGTAGATTATCCTCAAACTGATTTGGAGACTTGGATGTCCTTACATGTTCATTTATTGTAGATCAAAGTTAGATTTTGTTTATTGTTTTTTAACTTAGATAACCCCATATGACTAATGTGGATTTAGAACTTCTCTATTGGTCTTGAATTGGTGTTCTGAGTGTTAGATGGTGTAGTTACTATTGACCACTTTCTGCATGCCCATTTTGTGTTTTCCCTTTGGCTCTTTTCATTTCTCCCTTTCTCATTTTCTATGTTTTATCACCTACTTGGTTGTTTTTTTTCCCTTCGACCTCTACTAGTTCAGGCCCTTCTCCCTTGTTCTTGTTTTTTCCCTTTACCTCATTTGCCTTAGCCTTTCTCACTTGGTTTTACCCTAAAGTGCCCTTCAAAAAAGGTTTCAAAGGGCCACTTACCTTCTAAGTTCCATTTGAAACTTTTTTAAAGGGCCTTTCTTGCCTTGCCTTCCCCCCAAGTGTCCCTTTGAACTTTTTTTAAGGACACTTTTTGTCCAAGTGACCCTTCGAAATTTTTTTGAAGGGAACCTTCCCCCCAAGTATCCCTTTAGACTTTTTTGAAGGGCACTTTTTATCTAAGTGACCCTTTAAAAAAATTTGAAGGGCACCTTTTTTCCCAAGTGTCCCTTTAGAACTTTTTTGAAGGGCACTTTTGCCTATTTTCTCCAAGGTTACCCTTCAAGATTTTTCTCAAAGGGCCCTTTGTATTTGGAAATGCCCTTTGAAAAAAATTTGAAGGGCCTTTTACTTTGGAAATACCATTCAAAATTTTTTGAAGGGACCTTGTGCCTTTACCCGAGTGTCCTTCAAAACTTTTCTAAAGTACACTTTCCCAAGTGTCCTTCAATGAAAGTTCTTGAAGGAACTAATCATTGCCCATAAGCCAATTTTCTTGAAGGAATTCCTTTGGATAAATTGTCTAAAGGAATTACTTCAAGAAAATTGTTTGAAACAATAAGCTTGACCTAAATGTATTCTCATAACATGTCATAGGATGTTAAATTTAGGGTGGCCAACTAGTCATTGCATTTGCATTGGCGACATGTTGCATGACATCAAATTTGATGTAGTCAACTAGCTATTGGGGTTCAAAGACATGACGTGCTGCAAGACATCAAATTTAGGGTGACCAACTAGTCATTGGAGTGTAACTTGGTGACATATCATAGGATGTCAAATTTCATGCCCAAATTCTTTAAGTAATAATTGAAGTCACTTGGAAAACTTGAATGACTCTATAGTGTAAATTGGGTTTCCCAACATGCTTGACTTATGACTTTTATAAGTAGAAGTAATCAAAGAAACTAGAACAAGAAAGGAGTAAATCCATTCAAAAAACTTGAAAGGGCCTTAAGAAAAGAAAAATTAGGTTTTTAAAATGGCTTTGCTTATGACTTTTATAAGTAGAAGCAATAAAAAATCTTGAAAGATTAAAGATAGTGTAAATCATGTTTCCCATCATCCTTGACTTATAAGTTTTATAAGTAAAGCCATTCAAAAAAACTAAATGGGTTTATAGTGCAAAACATGGAAGATTTCAAGAATAATCTAAGTTTTGTATTAGTGATCCAAGACATTTATTATGGAGGGTCATCTCACCATTAGTTTTTCAGTGATCTTGGTCATTTCAAGAGGGAAAATCAAAGAGAAGGACAAACTCTAACTGAATGAGAGACCAACTAGAATCAGTTTCACCAGGGTGGTGATGACAAACCATTTTGGAAGATTCTATTTTTGTGCCCAAGAGATCTCTCTTCTCTCCCTATTTTGATATAAATAGGACCCTTGGGCTCTTATTTTATCATCCATAGATAGTACTACGAAGCCTTGCTAGAATGTTCTACCATTTTCTTGCATTTGAGCAAAGAAGCATAAGTCTATTTTCTTTCTAAGTTCTAGGCATTTTCTTGGGCATACAAGAGACACAAAGTGGAAACAAGTAATGTTTTATCCTTTTGTTCTCTATCCTTCATGATTTTGAGAAAATATTTGATCCAACAGGTCATGTAGAGTGCATTCTAGCTGTATGATATTTTGAACATGTGTAACCCTTTTCTAGACTATACACATAAGTTGTCTTTCAAGTTACTTACCTTTTGTGATCTCATTATTTTTATCTCTACATTAAAATACTTATGTTGGAATATTTTGGAGCTCAAGGTATAGAATATATTCTATTGTATTGTGTATAAGTATAGGTCATACATGTGGATACTAATTCTTGGTGTATCACCATTTTAGACTAGGCTTTTCATTTATGAAAACTTCTGACTCTTTTCATTCATACAAGCTAGTTCAACAATTTTATTACACTAAAATTTAATATAGGGAGCTAGCCCTTTCAACATAGAGGTTCATTTCTACTTATAGGCACACCCATTGGCCTGGAAATGTCCCAACATTGCCCAAATATGGATTAGGCCTGAACAACCCTCTTTTAGGGTGTAATATTTGGAGATAATAGTTTTGGCACACCTAATGGGACCAAGTCTTATTGCTATGTCAAGGTATATGTTGGTCTTGATAGGCCTAAAGTAGTATAAATACCCTTAACCTAGCATTTGGTGACTCCAAAAGGGCATGAATCCTTGGTTCTAGACCAAGTTTTATACATTATCCTATATGGTCCTCACAAGGTCCTCAAGATTTTTTGACCAAGCCCCTTTAGTTAAAGCTCTTCCTGAAGAACAACACCCTAAACCACTCCTAGCCTTATTAAATCCTTGGCAATGAAGTTTTAGGTAAGAAGGGGAAGAGGTTGAAGAAGTTCAAGGAGAGGAAGAAGTTAAAGAAGAAGAAGAAATAGAATATCAAAGGGGAAGAAGAGAAATGGGGGAAAGAGGAGGGATAGATAGACATCAACCCTTCCCTAATTTTAATACCCAAAACTAAATAGAGATTCTTTCATATGATCCCAACCCTCCAAATTCTAACAAAAATCTTCTTAGTTTTAATGGGGAGGACCCTATTACCCCAACTGAACATATTAGAGACATCTCTAATTTCTACAATTTCCATAATGTTACTAAGGCCAACATAGCCATTAGGTTATTTGCTATGTCTTTAAAAGGAAAATCACTTGAATGTTATATAACATTGGAGGGGGATTAATTACAAGTTGGGATGGCTTTGGATACTTATTGGTGATAAGATTTGAAAATAAAAGTGATCATTCTTTCCTAATACATTCACTGAATGTAATAAGAAGAGGTCCAAATGAATCCATGGGAGATTTCAATGAGAGATTTCAAAGAACATGGTATAGGCTACCACCAATAATGATACCTCCTCCTATCTTTGTGTTCCCAACATACCTCAAAGGGATTGGTACTAATGTTGTTGTTATGTTGCAATCAATGGGAGGATTCACTCTTCCAGATGCATATGAGCTAGCAATTAAGGCTTAGAATAGTTTAATTCAAGTGGAAAGACTTCCTATAAGAGTTTCCATGCCTTTATTGTCCCAAAATTGAGTTTAATCTCTAAGCATGTTATAGGTTCCCACTTCCAATGCGAAGCCAAGAGCCTTTCCCAAGAAGGTGGATAAGATTGTGGATAAGGATGAAGAAATTATATTATTAAGAGCTCAGCTCAAGCAAGTTCAATATCAAGAAAGTGATCCTCCTAATGCATAATACTATCCTCAACAAAGATATAGATCTCCATCCCAATACAATTATCAAGAGAGAAGACAAAATCAACAATTTAATAGTAGGCATCCCAATGCATATAATCCAAATTCTACTCCTGTAAAGGTTGTTGTTCTAGTTCATGAAAATCTAGTGTAAGGAGAAGACCATGTGGACCAATGGAGGCAGCCTCAAGGTTAGTTTACACATAATGATAGAGGAAAAAACTACACTTTAACTTCACAAAAGGGAGCTACTCCTTACACAATAGTAGAGGAAGCATGTCCCAGCCAAACAAATAGTCTTGGAGAAGGCAACAGCCCAAGTGTGGGAATGATGACTTTTCAAGTAAAAGATGATTTCATGTTGACCCAAGACATGTCAATTTCAGCCAATACAAGGGCTAAGAAGAGAGCATTAATATAAGTCCAAGAGCCATGAATAGTTTTAAGTGATGCCTCTCTAAGGCCACAAAGTGTTAATTAAAGTTTTGCACCTCCTACAAGCCATGTTCCTTAATGAAATTAGAATGTAAATGTGGCTACTCAAATTGCAACAGAATAGACTACAGCTCCTTTATTGCCATCAAAAGTAAAAAATAAAGTGAATACTCCATCTCTAAATATTTTTGACTCATTAAAGAGCACTAAGATAAGCATATCCCTTTGGGAGGTTCTACATATACTTGGTCAAAAAGAATTTTTACAAGAGTAGTTAGCAAGCATGCATGTGGCTCCTTAATATTCATATCATCATAGTGTGGCTCTCAAAAATTATCCAAATCATATTTTGGAGCCTTATAATAAATCTAAAAATACTCCACCCTTCTACCTCACACTCATTATGGGAGATAAATTGGTCCACAATTGTATTGTGGATAGTGGAGCAATCACTACTATTATGCCTAAAGTAGTGGCTGATAAGTTAGGTTTAAACTATTAGCCACATAGTAAAGGCATGTTACAACTGGATGGAAATCCAACCAAGATGGTAGGATTGGTCAAAGTTCTCAAAGTGTTTTTACATGGCTTCCTAAGCTTCCCTATCATGCAAGATATTGTGGTGGTGGAGTTTCTAGCACACTTTGCTATATGCTTGTCTAAGGACATTTTAGCCAAGATAGGAGGATAAATTTATACTGATTGGTCCTTTATAGCTTTTAAGAAAAGGTATGGAACCAAGGTACCCATAAGGACTAAAACCTTATCAAGGTTCCACATTGAGCCATACTTGGAGATAATGACAAATTAAAATTGTCTAATCAACAAAGAGGAAGAAATAGTCATGGATAGTGAAACATATTATCTTACTAAAGGTATTTTTGACCTCTATGTTAACAATTAAAACACTAAAATGTATGTCCTTGATCCATACACTTTCATTGAGGAGATTGATTTGGGGGTTTACTGCATGCATGAGGAGACGACCCAATTCCTTCACTCACTAATGAAGATCATGAACCTGATGGCATGTGGGAAATGTTCTTTGATAGTTCAAGGAGAAAAGTAGGTGTAGGATTTGGTGTCATGCTACTTTATCCATCAAATAATCATTACTACTATTCTTAAAGGTTTCATTTTATTATCACTTGCAATGTGGTAGAATATGAAGGCCTAGTTCATGGTCTCTAATACATAAAAAGGAGAGGAATCAAGCTTCTAAAATTCTATGGAGATAGTGAGTTAGACATTCATCAGTTAATAAATCAATATATAGCTAAGACCCCCTTGATAAAGTCCTAAAATCATATGGTATGGGATCTACTTGAAGATTTTGATGCCTTCAACATCTATCCCATACCAAGAGACTTGAACAAATACACTGATAAATTGGTTGAAATAGGAGCACATTTTAACTCAGCTATCGATATTGAACAAGAGAAGGATCAATCCCATTTTAAGAGACCTTCCATTCCAAATAATGAAGTTTCATGGAAAGTGTTTTAAAATGATGAACACATTACATACTTCTTGCAAAATGAGGTAGGCTTCTCTTCAAGAAATCAAAAGAAGTTACATGATCATTATAAAGAGTAAATTATATAGCTGAAAACAAATTAAATACCCATGGGGATAATTACCTTAGAAAGTGTCTTCAATGAGGATGATCAAAATAAGAATAAAATAATGAGAATGTCAATAGAAGAAGAGAACTATGAGAGAGTTCTGATTTTCAAGGACAAACTTTTGAAGATTGACAAGGTTTTTTCTCATCTAGAAAGGCAAGATTTTATTACATTATGCAAAGAGTTTAATGACATATTTGCTTGGGAGTACAAGGACTTGATCCAAGTCTATCTCATCAAACCATTGAGTTGGAGCATAGAGCTAAACTGGTAAGACAAAAGAAAATACCTATCAACCCTAAGGTAGAAGAACTCATGAAGAAAGAGTTGACCAAATTGATTGAATCTAGGATTGTCTTTCTATCAAACACTCACCTTGGATAGCCAACCTTGTGCCAATTCAAAATAAAATGGAGAAATCAGACTTTGTGTGGATTTTTGTGATCTAAATAAAGTGTCTCTCAAATATCATTATCCACTACCTTCTATGGAATAAATTTTGTAGGTTGTTTCAGGTTCTCAATGTTTCTCACTTATTAATGGTTATTTAGGTTATAATCAAATATTGGTAAATGAAGAGGATAAATTCAAGATAGCCTTCACCACCAAGTGGGGAACCCTTGCCTACAAGAAGATTCCACTTGGTTTATCCAATGCTGGAGCTACATTTCAAAGGGCAATGGACATGGCTTTCAAAGGTTTGATCAATGAGTTTTTGCTTGTTTGACTTGATGATATAACCATTTTTTAAAGGATGATACTGATCATATGGGACATCTAAGGCAAGTGTTTGATAAGTGTAGAAGTATGGCATATCCCTCAATCCAAATAAGTACATCTTCCCTATCCATGAAGGTAAGATTTTGGGTCATATTCTTTCAAAAGAAGGCTTATCTATTGACCCTGAAAGGACTGAATCTATTTTAGGATTTTATTTAACTCAACACAAGAAAGGGATACAAAGTTTTTTGGGATAAATAAAATTTGTAATGAGGTTTTTTCCAAACTTTGTAACTATGGTAAAGCCTATCGCAACCATGCTAAAAAAGAACCAAGTTTTTACTTGGATGAAGGAAGGTAAAGGCAGATTTGAGGCAATCAAGCAAGCAATTGTAGCATCTCCCACTCTCTTAAATTTGAATTTTTCTAAGGATTTCATTCTTTATAATTTTTCTAACCTTGACACAATCTCAGTTATGCTTATGTAAAAGAATGATGAAGATGTTGAGTAGCTAATTTCTTTCTTTAGCCAAGGCTTAGAGGACTATGAAGTGAGATATTATTTTGTTGAGAAGAAAGATTTAACCATCATTAGAGGATTGAAAAAATTTAGGCATATGGTTTCCAACAATAAGATCCATGTCATGGTCTCCCATCCTAGCACTAAGGAGTTTCTCCTAAGCAAGGATTTTAATCAGAAGAGAGCTAGAGGGATCATGAAAGTGATGGAATATGGCATTGACATCAAGGTAACCAACTTGGTAAGAGGAAGAGGTTTATGTGAGAACTAAGAATTTGACTATCAAGAACCAAAAGAGCAAGCCTTGGTAAATCAAGTTCAATACCAACCAAGTCATCAAATGAAAAATCAAAGCTAGACACAAGATATCATTGGTTTTTTTTAAATGGTGAGTGTCCTAATGGCTTGAAAAAATCTCAAAGAAGGTATTTTAGGCTAAAAGCTATTCCTTATTTCCTTGTGGACAGTATTATCATTAAGAAGGATGTGAACAATGTGTTGCTAAGATGCATTAATAATGACCAATTTGATATGGTACTATAAAATTTCCATAATGGTGTAGATGGTGGTGACTTCTCTCCTAGAACAATAACTACAAAAATAATGAGAGTTGGTTACTATTGGCCTAGTCTTTTTAAGGACTATTATCATTGGGCTAAGGTTTATCCTCAATGTGCTTTATTTATTGGAAAACAAAAGCTTGTAGCTCTTCCATTGAATCCTATTCAAGTAGACCAACCCTTTATGTAATGGGTCCTTGACTTCATTGGCATGATCAACCCTTCATGAAGTGTTGGACACAAATGGATATTTACTGCTACATACTACTTCACTAGATGGGTTGAGGTTGTTGCTTTGAAGGAAGCAAATGAAAATGCCATCTTGGAGTTCGATGACAATATTGTAACAAGGTTTGGGGTTCCTCATGTCATCATCTAGGATAATTCACTTTCCTTCATAAGTGATAAAACTTTTGATTGGGTAGAAAAGAGTGGATTTCATTTGAGTATCTCATCCAACTACTACCCTCAAGGTATGAGTCTAACAATAAGAACCTCATCAATATCATCAAGAGGATGTTGGAAACCAATCAAAGAGCATGGCATAGCAAGCTGAAGATAGCCTTGTGGATAGATAGAATCACTCCCAAGAAGTCAATTGGTAATTCCCCCTTTGTACTTATCTATGGGAGATAAGCTAGGTTGTCCATATCACAAGATCTCCCTGCCTTGGAACTTGCACAAAAATTGGAATTAATTGAAAATACTCCTATGGATGTTAGATTGATAGAATTAATGTAGCTACAGGAGACAAGAGATGATGCACACAAAGATTTGGAACACCATCAAGTTCTCATGAAGAAATCTTTTGACAAGAGGGCAAATGAAAGAGTATTCAAAGAAGGTGATTTGGTCTTGAAATGGGATGAAGATAGATAAAATCTAGGTAAACATACAAAGTTTGATACTTTGTGGAGTGGTCCTTACATCATCAACAAGTGCAAGCAAGAAATTCCTTTTAGCTATCAAAAATGGATGGAGAAGAGCTACCTATTCTAGTGAATGGAATTCATTTGAAGCCTTGTTTTTGACCCTTGTTGGCCATGTCTTGTATATACTTTATTTTGGTGTGTTTCCTTTGTTGTGTTTATTTTCTCTAATTGCTTTAGAGTATAGTGTTTCCATTCTAGGTGTTTTCTTTATTTTTGTTGGTTGTGTGTGTGTCTCTCCAACTTATGTGTTTGGCCATGGCTTGTTCTTTCAACTCTTGTTTACCTTGCATGACTCCATTCCCAATGGAAGGATTTAGGTGACTGGTCTTATGACATAGCAGGCATGTCTCCCTTGGAAATCGCCAAAATGTTGACCATTTTTTGCATGCCCAATTTGTGTTTTCCCTTTGGATCTTTTTGTTTCTCCCTTGCTTTTTTTTTGTGTTTGGTCACCTATTTGTTTGGTTGTATTTTTCCTTTGGCCTCTCTTGGTCCAGGCTCCTCTCCCTTGTTCTTTTTTTCCCCTTTACCTCATTTCCCTTGGCCTTTCTCACTTTGTTTTGCCTTGAAGTGCCCTTTGAAAAAGGTTACAAAGAGCCACTTCCCTTCTAAGTGCCCTTCAAAACTTTTTTGAAGGGCATTTATTACCTTGACTTCCCCCTAAGTGTCCCTTCAAACTTTTTTGAATGACACTTTTTATCCAAATGACCCTTCAAAAAACATTTGAAGGGCACCTTGCCCCCAAGTATCCCTTCAAACTTTTTTGAAGGGAACTTTTTGTCCAAGTGACCCTTAGAAAAAGTTTTAAAGGGCACATTTTCACTCAAGTGTCCATTTAAAACCTTTTTTGAGGGAACTTTTGCACATTTTCTCCAAGGTTACCCTTTAGGATTTTTTCCAATGGGCTCTTTGTCTTTGGAAATTCCCTTTAGATAAGTTATTAAGGGCCATTTTTTTTGAAAATGCTCTTCATAATTTTTTTGAATGGACCTTGTGCCTTTACCTGGGTGTCCTTCAAAACTTTTTCAAAGGACACTTTCCTAAGTGTCCTAGAAAAGTTTCCAAAGGAACTAGTCATTGTCTAGAAGCCAATTTTCTTGAAGGAATTCCTTCAAAAAAATTATTTGAAGGAATTACTTTGTGAAATTTGCTCAAAATAATAAGCTAGACCCAAATGTATTCCCATGATGTGCCACAAGGAATAAAATTCAAGGTGGCCTACTAGCCATTAGATTCGCATTAGTGACATATCATAGGATATCAAATTTTATGCAGCCAACTAGTTATTGGGGTTCAAAGACATGACATGCTATAGGATGTCAAATTTAGGGTGGTGAACTAGCCATTGGGGTACAACTTGGTGATGTGCTATGAGATGTTAAATTTCATGACCAAAGTCTTCAATCAACAAGTGAAGTCACTAAGAAAAATTGAATGACTCTGTTGTGCAAATTAAGTTTCCCAATATGATTCACTTTTGAGTTTCATAAGTAGAAGTAATCAAAGAACTTGACAGAGCAAACAAGGAGTAAAGTCATTTATAAAACCTAAAAGGGTCTTAAGCAAATCAAAATTGAGTTTTCAAAAGGGATTTGTTTATGAATTTTATAAGTAAAATCAATAAAAAAAACTTGAAAGAGCAAGGATAGGGCAAATTAGGTTTCCCAACATGCTTGACTTATAGGTTTTATATGTAAAGCCATTCAAAAAACCTGAATGGGTCTTAGTTCAAATCATGGAAGCTTTTAGGAACATCTAAGGTTCATAATAGTGATCCAAGCCATTTCTTATGGAGGGTCATCTCACCATTGGTTTTGCAGCAATCCTAGTCATTTCAAGAGGGTGAATCAAAGAGAAGGACAAAATCCAACTAAATGAGAGAATATCTAGAATCAGTTTCACCAGGGTGGTGATGGCAAACCATTTTGGAGGCTTCTATTTTGGCACCTAATAGCTTTCTCTTCTCTCCCTCTTTTTCTATAAATATGACCCTTAGGATCTTATTTTATCATCCATAGATAGTATGGTGAAGCCCTGCTAGAATGTTTTGCCATTTTCTTGCCTTTGAGAAAAGAAGCATAAGTCTATTTTCTTTCTAAGTTCTAGGCATTTGCCTAGGCATTAAAGAGACATAGAGTGACAACAAGTGATGTTTTATCCTTTTGTTCTCTGTCCTTCATGTTTTGAGCAAAGAGTTAATCTAATAGGTCATGTAGAGTGCATTCTAGCTATATGAGATTTTGCACATGTGTAACCCTTTTCTCGACTATACATACAGGTTATCTTTCCAGTTACTTACCATGTGTTATCTCATTCATTTTGTCTCTACATTGAAATACTTATGTTGGAATCTTTAGGAGCTTAAGGTATAGAATATATTATGTTGTATTGTGCATAAGTATAGGGCATACATATGGATACTAATTCTTGGTGTATCACCATTTTTTACTAGGCTTTTCATTTATGCAAACTTATAACTCTTTTCATTCATACAAGTTGGTTCACCAATTTTATTGCACTAAAAGTTAATTTAGGGAGCTAACCCTTTCAACCTAGAGGTTCATTTCCACTTATAGGTACACCCATAGGCCTTAAAATGTCCCAACATTGCCCAAATCTAGGAAAGGATTGAACACTCTCTCCTAGGGTGCAATATTTGGAGACAATAGTTATTATTGGCCATTTTGGTGGACATGACAAGCTTGCCTAAATGTAGTGTAGTTTCTTGAAGATCAAGTATGGATAAAGTTCTTGATAAGTTTTCGTGCTATTAAAAATAGTTCAAAATCATCGAACAAGATTGTATGGGGCTTAGAAAATCATCGAAGCCTTTAAAATATCAAGCATTAGTTGCTCAGACAAGTCCAAAAGAGCCTATTTGGGTATTTGACTAAGTCACAACATGGAAAAATATTTCCAACTTTATTTTGGCTTAAGTATATTTCTTTCAAGATCATTTTTCCACAACAAAGTTTTGATGAAGACACATTCTTTTGGTAAAATTACCTGAGCAATTTTCCCAAAGTACAAATTCTTTCAGACATTTTGTTTATAATAAAAGGTCAAGTATATTTGTGTCAAGAAAATTATCTAGGATACTTTTCTTGAGGACCTAATTATTTCAAACAAATTGTTTGAAACAAAATCCTTGAAGTCTTATTTCTTTTAGGGAAGTGGTTAAAACAAAAATCTCAAGGAAATAGTTCTAAGACAAAATGCTCAATGTAAACGTTCTGACAGAATTGTTTTTTTTAGCAAAGTTGATCTAGCAAAGAGATGATGGGTGCATAAGTGTCAAATTCAAGCATTAAAAATTGACCATTGGTTTTAAAATATGTAGTGACAGCCATGTAGATGTCAAATATATTCATTTAGATGTCAAATTTCAATCCATAAAAAATAACCATTTTTATTCAAATGGGTCCAAGATCAATGGTTTGTATTTAATTATAAGAAAGATCTAATTCCATGTATAAGGTCAATAATACATTCACTTGGATGTCAAATTTAAGCCATGACAAATAGCCTTGGATTTGAAATGTTTTGGAGACATTCACATAAACATCAAATTAAAGCTCAACATTCGTCCATTGGGGTCCAAGGATTGACAGTCTCATAGACATCATCAACATTTGCATGGATGTCAATTAACGGTTGCATGAGTGTCAAATTTAAGTCACAAAATATGATAATTGGTTTTCAAATATCTGAGTGATAGTTGTGTTAACATCAAATATGTTCATGCAAACATTAAATATAGGAATGTAAATATTAAAGTAAAGCCTCATTAGTAACCATTGGAATTCAAATAATGATGAGGAACAACTAATAGGATAGTGGGTCCAAGAAAATAAATGACACACATTAAATCATGACAAAGATATAATGGTGAGAGTGGGTCAACAAAGTCAATGGATCTTGATAGCAAATACGTGCATGACAAGTGTTAATAATGCATTCAACTGATAGAAGATCAATGATCTGCATTCATCTAGATAAGTAGGATCCAAAAGAGTGAAATGGGTCAAAATATTAATAGGATGAGTTAGTTTTTGATGGCCAATCAAACACAGGGGAGCTCAAACATTTTTGATGGAAGTTGATGGAACATTCTTCAACCTGAGCAAGGTAAAAACTAATTAGATGAGTCTAGACGGGATCCATATTGAACCAAAATGGGACCAAACATTGTCAATAGATCTCTATAGAGATAAAATAGGTCATTAAATACCTAATATAGATCAAGGGTTGGTGATTGTTGTAAAATCAAGATTGAAGAGCTAGCAAACTCCATCTCATTGACATGATATCTATAAAGAAAAAAATAAATGACCATTGTTTTTTAATATTTAGAGTGACATGGCTGTATCAATTCCAAGGCATGAAGAGTTTGTCCTCATGAACAGATCAATTAAAAATATGTAAAGTCCTAGAAATATGACCTTGTGGTTGGATAAAGATCAATAAAGCATTCAATTCTTTTATGAGGACCTTCTTTCTTGATAAGATCATGACTTGGCATCCTCAAATTGGTGGTAATCCATCAAAATTGGTTGGGCCTCTTTCAATGCACAATTCTCTTTCTCTCTCTTTTCCTTTTATATAAATATAGGCTTCCAATCCTTGAAATGGATCCCTCTTTTTTGGTATGAACAAACTCTACCAAAATTCGTACTGCAATACTTATTTGAAGGAATAAAAGACTATATTCCTTCATTTTGTAGCTAAAATGAAGTGTGTATTATAAATTTGTTGATATGGTCAAGTGAATGTATGATTTCCTTATCTTTATTTGAGTTTTTCTCGTCTTCATGAACTAATTTGGCAATCCTCACAAGTCATTCTAAGTGAAATACATGGTCTATTAGCCTATTTTGGAAGTGGATAACTGCCCTCCCATAGTAGATTAATAGTTGGTTCATGCATTTTTATCAATTATTATGTGAGTGATATTATTCAATATTGAATTCATCCTATATGTGTGTCTTTTGTGAGTTTGAGTGATTTAATCATTAGTGCATCACCTATTTTACATGCTTTCATAATTTATTGTTAAAATCTCTCCTTTTTTCCAAGCAAAGTGCTAGTTAGATTTAGTATAGGTGATAGATCCAAAAAAACCCAACCTTCTCCAGAGGTCTAATATATTATTAAGATACCCACAGCCTAAGATCAGTTCCATGTTAGACTATATTTGAGTAAGAGGACTGGAACAATCCCCTTCTCAACTAGGGTGTAAATCTAGAACACCAACATTTTATCATACCTGATGGGACAAAGTTTCCTTGGCAAAATTGAAGTTTGAAGATTAAAAAAAAGAAATTGAAAAAGGAGGATACATCTACCATCATAAAAATTTGAACATCCTTCAAGATGTAAATCTCATAACATCCTTTAGATAGTGTTTTCATGCCAAATATTACAACAAGGTCATCAAGTAAAGGTATTCCTTTTGAATTCATTGAGCTACCTTATACTTATTATAAAAAATCAAGATTCAATAGTACAAGACCATATCCTCAAAATAAATTTTCACCTCTTGGTTATCCTATTATTTTAGTCCAAGCTATTATTTACTATTTTAAGAAAGCATTACTTTGAGACATCTAGTGTGAGCCTAGAGAGTGACTCCCCATAATCCAAATACCTTTTACCCAAATGGTGTTCAAGAATCAAGTGTTTATTCTATTTAATAAAGGTAGTCCCCTAAATTTGGCCCAATATGATGACATCCTTATCTCTACCTTAAAGAGTATCCCTTTCTTCTCAGGAGAATGGGATAAGACTACTACTATTGAACATACTCAGGATGTTGCCAACATATGTTCTATTCATAATGTTATTCAAGATGATATGGCTATCAGACTACTTGTTTCTTCCTTAAAAGTAAAATCATTGTCATAGTATAGTAATCTTCCTTTAACCTCCATTGCTACTTGGGATGAGTTAGGTGCAACCTTAGTTAGATAGTTTGAAGACAAGTCTGATCATCTATCTTTGGTTAAACAATTGACTACCATACAAAGGTACCCCCATGAGTTCATGTTTGATTTTAACCTTAGATTCTAAAAGACATGGATTATAGTCCCTACATTGGTTAGACCATCCCTAGAGTAACCAATAAATAAAAAACTTTGTAAGATGCATCCTCACATAACACTTCTTGTCAAGGAATAATTGCAACCATTGTTATCTGTAAACTTTATGCTCAATGGGTATCTAGCATAGTACCTATCATAAAAGATAATGTAAACTTTGTACTGACTTTTATGATCTTAAGATTTCTTGTCTAAAAGATAATTTTCCCCTTCCTAATATCAACTAGCTCTTAGATCTCACTATAAGAGATGAAATATTATCACTCATGGATGGATTTTTTGGTTATAATCAAATCCTTATCACCCTATAAAATTAAACATTTGAACCCCTAGGATGATGAAAATTATTAGTGGTGATGATGTAAGATTAGTATCTGAAATGACATGTGATGTATACAATTGATGGATATAGGAGTCTTGTGATATAAACAAGCATAAATTTGGTAAGGTTAATATGGGATATAAGTAGTCCATCACACATAAATACTATAATTTAACTAATTCTAATTTTACTAAAAATATAACCATAAATATTTTAGTTTCATGCTATATGTAAAAGGTGAAAAGAGCATTAAAAGTTAGTAAGGTGAATATTTTTATGCATCATCACTATGCTGGTTTAATATGAGATGGCCTATGTGAATGGTCTAGATGGATGCTTATTCAAAGAGAATGAAAATTTACTCTCTTTGGTTTATACTTTGAAAATCATTAAGGCTTTATATCTTGATTATATTCTTCATTCTCCCATCTAGTGTTGTTAATTAAGCTACCTCTTGTGTTTTATCATAACCATTAATAACAAGCATAACCATAATCAAAGCATAACACAAAGCATGACTCTATTAGCAAACTATCACAAGTATAATCAAATCATAATATCATAATATCCATAAGCAATTCAAACAACCAACCATTTTCCACCACATGCCTAAGTATAAAATATTGAAATCCAAATACTCATTAAACATTAGCATGTCATAAACAACTAGGAAGCGTAAATATATAAGAGATGAGTTGAAGTCCAAATATGACATTTACTTGATTGTTGAAAAATCCATTTTTGAGTGATTTAATGATAAAATGGTCCATGGTGCTCAATAAAACTCTAGTGTTTGTATATATTTATAATTAATAGAGGAAGAACAATTGGAAAGGTATGAGGATTATATGACAATGACATAATCAACTATGTTCCACTCATTTCATATCTCAAATGTAAGTTATTAGATAGTTCACATGACCAACATCAAATGTTTTTATTTTGACTAAAGGGATCAAGGTTTGTATAACCAAGTCACAATAATAATTATTCATGTTTATAGAGATAAGATATAAAACAATCATGAAAAATAACAAGGTATTCATAAAAAATGAACTCAAGAAGAAAATGTATGTAATTATAAAAAGAATCCATAAGAGAACTAATCATATTCAAGTTTAATAAATAGTCATCAACCCAAAACATAATATAATAATTTATCATGTCTTGACATTATTAATATTATCTAAGAAACTCCTTAGAATATGATACTACTTGCCCAAGATGTAAATAGATGCTTGTAATCATACCAAGGATTTTGTTACTTTCTTTCAAATAGTATTTGTAACTTGTCTTGAGTTAAATATTTTCATTCGTACCCTTTTATTTTCTCTCAACACTTGTAATTTATCTATTGTTTTTTAATTTAAACTCCTCCTCTTATTTAAATGAGTCTATCACCCATGACTATAGAAACTTGGTAGCTTTTTATGGTGGGTCCCAAAAAAATAACTTTATACATTTTGTCTTTGATTGTGTAGGATGAAAAATGATTTAGAGTTTGTAAGTGGGGACAAATTTCTTGAAAGAGGTTAAAAATAAATATTGGATGAATATTTTATATTCCAATGGAAAGAGACATCCTTTTTGAAGAGATGGTGAAAGGGTTGGCAATGATCTGACAACTAGGAGATGAAGCGGTGGATTGACTAAAGTCTGCCTTGCAAGGTACATAGTAGTTTGATATTAGTAGGTGAAGGCATCTCCAGTATTGTTCTATCTTATGGAGAAGTCTTTTGGATTAATTTATAGGTTGTGTAGACTAGATCTGATTTATCCTTGTCATCCTTATGTACCAAAAAAACCTCATGGGAAGGACTTTGGCCAAGGGACAGATTGAGGCTTGATGGGTTTGTATTTAAAGCTAAGTATTCCTAACTTTGTTTCTCCTTTGTAAGAGTATATATATATGAATTTGTACATCTAAGTGCCATCTTGGCCTTATCCTTGCCCAAGAATAAGAAGGGACTCCAAAGTTTTCTTAGAAAGATAAACTTCATGAGAAGATTTATCCCTAGTTTTGCAAGTTTGGTCAATCCCATCACTGGTATGCTGAAGAAGAACCAAGTGTTCACTTGGTTAAATGAAGGTAAGTTAGCATTTGAGGCTATCAAGCTGCTCCGAATTCACTTCTTTTACAAGGGTTATTTGATATTCGACTTTGTTTAATATAGATATTATATGATAATAAAATCTTTAACTACCTCAATTTGCATTATGCTTGAAAATAAATTGTGTACAAGAGAGGAATCAATTTTAACAATTTAATTGTAAAATAGGAGAAGATTGAAGTCAATTTCATTAGGGTTTTATTTGTGTATGATTACAATGTTTAATCAATATGACTAATAATCATATAACATAAATATCCAAATCAAACATAAAAATAGAACTCTAAATAATTAGTTTGATAGCCCCTACTAATACGTAGGTAGTTTTTATAGAGTGGGATAGGATGTGACATCATTCCCACTTAAAAGAGGTCATCATCCTAATGAGTTTTATTTAAAAAAATAGTTCAAGAAATAAAATAATGTTTAGCATAAAATTCATTTAAATAAATGAGGAAATAGCCTTAATAATTCCTCAGAATCTTCCCATGTAGCACTATCCTTAGAATATTGGTCCCACTAGACCTTGCATTGTGATACTTATTTGTTATGCAAGTTAATATTGTGAATATTAGTTATGTTGATTGGTTCTACTATGACCACCACTAGATCTTGAACTTGTAATGCATTCCAATCCAAAACATATGAAGGATGAACTATATAATTCTTAAGTTAATATACATGAAAAATATTATGTATTTGAGCTAAAGCTAGTGGAAAATCAAGTCTGTATGATACAATATGTTGAAGATTTATCATGATGATGTCATGGTGATGTCATAAAGGTGTCTTTATGAGTGGATGAAGTGCATTTATAGTTTATGTGACAATGACAAGGTGTGCAATGTGTTTGTTCTTGTATGCTTGAAGTATGATTGGTTGATCTTCAGTGTTGGCTTGGTTTCAGATGTTTAGGCAAAAAATTTGGTTGTTATATGTTTTGTATGCTTTATTTTTAATCTCTCTATCTTTTCTATGAGTGAGGTCTTGAACATAATGTTTGAGGTGCATACACCTATTAGTAGAATGTCATTTGATTTTATGGTATTCACAAATATATATATATATATATATATATATATATATATATATATATATATATATATACACACCAATTAGGTTTAGGAACATTCTCATCGAAAGGTTTGGTGTTAGGTCAAATGACCAAGTTAACCAAATTTTAAAAAATGTTTTCATAAGTGTCACCCAATTGAGTGAATTTACGCTTAGGTCTTCCTTGTCTAGGTTGTCCACTAGGAATAATTATGTTATTGATAGGTTGGGTCTAGGTTTATGTTTTATTTAGAGGGTTTTGAGTTACTTTACATCAATCACACCATTCCAACAAGGTTCTTTCTCTTCACAAAGAATTTTGTTTTTTTGTTGGTTTACATGAATTATTGTAAGGTTTAAATATTTTGACCACACTTCTACTAATTTAATGTTCTCTCAAATTTAACTTCCTTTTCAATGATTTCATCAAAATATGCTGGGAAAAGGAGTAAAAATTGATGTCCCAAGTCTGAGTTTAAATTATTCATGAATATATAATCAGTCAAGAATTGATTCTTCATGAATTCTTTGTGAGCCAAACAATTTTATCAATAAATTAACAATCTTTTGACATATTATATTAATTTTGGTATTAAATTGAAATCTTTTATAATCAATTTTAAATTATACTTTAAATATTTAATTGCAAGACAAAATATTAACTAATAAATATTTGTACACTGAATCCCATTATTATTATTTAAAATATATATATGAAACAAAATTTATTTAAATAATAATTATTTTTGAAGATCATTTAAATAATAACTAAAATTGTATATGAATAAAAATATCATAAAATATTTAATTAATATTAATATTTATATATATATTTAAAGTCATTTCATTTTATGTCTTTAGGAAGTATGAGTTTATTTGTTTATAAGTGGTCATAAAGTAATTAAATATTAATTTAGTATTATTAGAGTAATTTTAATTTAGGGAATATTAAATTTTTTAGGTTGATTAATGTATCATGTCATTTTAGATTATTTTTAAAAGAGTATTATTTTTGTTTTGATCCACTACATAGATAACAATAGGTATAATGCATAAATAAATAATTACCCAGGTCATTATAGGCTTTATTTCTCATGGTTTCCCTAATGTCAAGATGACTATAAGTTCATAGTAACCCAATAACATATGACTAAAGTTTTCTCTAATTTCTAACAAGTCATCTCCAATCAATATATATGCATATTGAAGATTTTTCTTCTTTTTTCCTTTTTTCTTTTACTTCATCCATTTTTATTTACATATGAAAGGTGTCTCTAGTTTAAAGGTCTATACTTTTCCTTATATACTATAGAGTTTCACCTTAAATGATATATACATGTGGCATAACATCTACCAAGTTTCCTTTAAAACAAAATAGCCTCTAGACATGCTTAGAAAATCTTTGATCTAACGACAAACTGATATCCTTGTACCATATAGATTCTTAGCTAAGAATCTCAAACAATGATAAAAAAAATAATGCAAGTTCCCTATAAAGAGTTTCACCCTATTTTTTAATAAACTAAACCTCTTTGTGTATCTGCTTTCAAGATTAGATACACATAATCTAGATAGATTTTACATGCAAAATTCAATCTTTTCTCATTTTTAGGAAAAATATATTTTTTTCCAAGCACGAATTGAATTATATGACCTACCTATCACCTAATTTTGTTGTTAGAAAGGAAATAGCTATGGCTTGGAAAAATTCTTATAGGAAAATAACTATTTTAATCGGGTTTATATAAGTAAAAGAGTGCATTGCATACAAATGGTTTCAAGCAGAGTGAATGCTTTGATATTTCTATACATCCATTTTACTAATTAATTGCTTTGATCTTTGCATAAAAACACTTTGCTATTGAATTTGAAAAGTTGTAATTATACTTTGCTAGCACAAAAGTCCATGATTGCACTGTCCGATGGAATCACCGAGCTTGATCACTATGGAGTAGAGTTTCATTCCTCCTCTCCATCTCCTAGAGGAGGATAGCATTAATCATGGTGGCGGAGGAGTCATGACGAGAAATGTTTAGGAAGGAGTGGAGGGGCTCATTCCTATTTTGGTTAACCCCACCTGTGACATGATTGAAGCTTTTTCCTCACTGCACCATCTTTATGGCCTCCCTCAATGGTAGAAGTGGCTTCATCCATACTCGGTAAATAAGGATTATAGACCCTTAATCCCCTCTATTTAACCTCACTGCTATTCTCTGCACCACGTCCCACATTATGAATAACTAATGTGGGATCTCCATGGTTAGAGACTTTGGGAATAATCAATATTAAAGTTCATGAAGTTTTGGTGTAGAAAAAAAAGGTCACATTGCAAGATATCATATTGGGAAAGGTACCAATAACGGGAAAGGAAGATCATGAGGATTAGATTGAAATAAGTGATGAAGAGCATGAGGAAGATTCAGATAAAGGCATACTATAATCAGAAATGAACACTTCATCTACTCAAGAGACAGAGATGGACAAAGTGGAAGTGGTAGAAGATAAGGTGGAAAATTTTGAGGTATATAATCACTTGGGATGACCATAGGAATGTGTTTTATTTAAAAATTAAATGAATTTAATGAAATGGACACTTTCATTGGGATATGACATTTATGTTGATGTAGATATTCTCCTAAGACACAAGTGTCTAGGCAATTGGGAAATAGGTGTAGGTCTATAAATTTTAGAAATGGAAGATAATCAGGTTTATAACATTCTAGGTAAGATATCAGACCTGATTCATCAAAAATAATAATGGTAGGATGAAGAGATATAGGCATAGGGAGATATTATTTGTGAGCCTTTTAGTAATGGGAAAGGTCTAGAAGATTAAGGTCAATCCATGATATTTATTTTTTAAGTGTATAAGATTGAGGTTATATATTAAATCCCTTAATTTAGATATTAGTGTGATGATATATTCCATGGGTGGTAATACTTTGCCAAATGATTATGAACTTACAATAAGAGAATAAAATAGCTTGATACAAGCTGGTAAAATTGATCCATTGCCTTTAATGTACATATTCCCAAAATTACAACTTGTTCCTCCTCCTCAAGTTCCTTAAAGTCCATCAATAATTCCTATTCCATCTCCAAAATCCCAAGTTGTAGCCCCTTCTAATCAAGCTAGTGAGATTAAAGATCTGAAAAGTATGCTACAAGCTTTTGGAAATGATATTGTTCAACTCAAGAGACAATAGTACCAAGGTAGGACTTATCGACAACAAAACTAGAATACTTATCAATCCTTCAATAATCAAAGACCTTATCAAGGTTTAAAGGATAATAGGCAACCTTACCAAAACCAAGGAGTCATAACCCAATCTAAGCCATATATAGCCCTTGATACTAATGCACCTTCCAGTTAAAAATATATTGTTCCTCAAAATAACTTGATGTAAGATTTAGGTTGGCATCCATTCAATCTAAATGACACTCAAAACCAAGCCTTAATATCATAGGATATTACTATGCCACAAATGACAAAAGAAGATTTATCTTTTCAAAGTGGTCAGTATCAAAACATGAATATGGCATCCCAAGGTGAGGATGAACAAGTTCTAGGGCAGCCTAATTCCATCAATGTTAATTAGTAATTAGATGGTCATATGGCATTCAATCAAATGGTGAATCTAACAACACAAAAGGCCAAGTTAAATCTCTGACTAGAGATAAACGAAGAGTAGTTGAGGAAGCTCAAAATGTGATCAATGCTTATTATTCCAAATTTTGTTTCCAAGAGTGTCAAAGATCAATCTATTCTCCCTATAGCACAAAAGAACCAAAATGCAGAGGCAAGGAAGGTTCTCCAAATGCCTCTAATTAGATAAAAACCAATGGTTCAAAAGTTATAGCCAAAGGCTAGTGGAGCCTATTTCAACATAATATGTCAAATGAAGAAATAGAATTTTAGAATTAGCATGTGGGATTACCTTGATATTTCAAGGCAAAAATACATGATCATTCAAGATATTTTAGCTCTTAAGGTGTCTAAAAAACCAGTTGAGAAATAAGGAGTTGTCTTGGCCAATTTAGATTAGCCTACCAAACAACCTGATTAGCATGTACATAATATGACAAAGGTAGACAAAACTAATTTCAAGTCAAACAAAACCAATCCCTTTTATCTCTCTTTAATATTTGGTGTTTTATTAGTCCATAATTGTATCCTAGATAGTGGAGCTAGTAGCACTATCATAACCAAGAAAATTGTAGACAAGTTGGGTCTTGTCTATGAGTTGAATACCAAAGGAGTATTACAATTAGATGGGTCATCAAAAAATATAGTAGGAATAATAAAGGATATAAATTTTATATTACATGTTTTCCATAATGTTACCATTCAACAAGATGTAGTAGTAGTGGACTTACTTCCCTATTTTGCCATGTGTTTGTTAAGGGACTTTACTTCAAAGATTAGAGGATATTTGTCAGTTGATTAGACATATTTGATGTTCAAGACTAGGTATGGTACTAAGGTAACAATACATTATGAACCTATTGCAATATTTAATTTGTATCCATATATGCCAAGTATGGTGAACACTAATTATGTTATCTCATACAAGGTACTAAAAAATAGTGAAGTGGAAATTAAGTCACCCCTAGATGGAGTTCCAGATCTTTTAATTGGTGAATGGGCCTGTAATTTACATGACCATGATCTTTAAAATTTAATTGAATAATAAGGACTTTGTGTATATTTATTTCATGAAAATTATACACTAATTCTATCATTGATGAAAGAGGATCAACCTAGTGATGACTTGTGGCAACTAAACTATGATGGATCTAGGAATAAATATGGAAGTAGGGATAGAATGATGTTAATTTATCTATCAAATCAAATGTATTTATCTTCCCTCAATTTTTATTTTTGTTTTTCCAATAATGGTGTTGAATATGAAGCATTAGAGCATGATTTGTAATGGATAATAAAGATGAAGGTCAATACCTTACAAGTCTTTGGTGATAGTGAACTGGTAGTTCACCAAGTAAGAGGACTTAATGTATCTAGGAACCCATTGCTTAGGTACTATAATCATCAATTATGTGACTTAATTTAAGAATTTTAAGATTTTAATGTTTGTGCCATATCAAGAAATAAAAATAAGCATGCAGATAGTTTGGCTGCCATTGGGTCGCAATTCAGTATCCCAGTTAATGTAAGAAGTGAAAAAGTTTAGCCACACATTAAGGTAGTTGTAAGGTCTTATGTCCCCAAAAAACATGAAAATTGGAAATTTTTTGAATATGATATTCATATTTTTAGGTTATTATAAGATGAATATTAATTTTCATCAAAAAACCAAGACAAACACTTGCAATAGTATGGTGACCAGAATGTGTAACTAAAGACAAATAAGTTGCCTAAAGGGTTGGTCAACCTTGAAAACATATTCAACAGAGATGATGAATTGAGAATAGAAAATTCTAAATTATTAATAAAGGAAGAACACTATACAAATGTGGAGATTTCAATTGGTAAGATTTTAAAGTTGGGCAAAGTTTGCACATCTTTAGAGAAGGAAACTTTTATTAAGTTATGATCAAGTTTTGAAAATGTCTTTGCATGGTAGTAAAGTGACCTTGAAGGATTTGATCTACATACCATTGAGTTAGAGGATGAGACTATGCCATTAAAACAAAGACAAAGGCCTATTTACCCAAAAATTGAACCTTTAATGAGAGTTGAGTTTCATAAGCTCATTGAGTTAGCAATAATATTTCTAATTAAGCACTCAACTTGGGTGGAAAATCTTGTTCCAATATGAAAAAGGAATGGTAACATTATACTATGTGTTAACATTCATGACTTGAACAAGGATTTCCTTAAATACCACCATCTATTTCCATCTATGGAATAAATTCTATAGTTGGTTGTAGGTTCAGAAAGGTTATCCTTGTTGGATGGCTATAATGGTTAAACTAGATTTTGGTTAGGGAAGAAGACCAATTCAAAATAGACTTCACCACAAAGTGGGGGACATTTTCATATAGAAATATGCCATTTGGTTTATCTAATGCTAGAGAAATTTTTTATAAAGCCATAGATATAGCATTCCAAGGTCTTCTTAACAAGTTTATACTTGTTTATTTGGATGACATAATAATATTCTTTGATAGTGCAATTGAGAACATGATTCACCTTGAACAAGTATTTGAAAAATGTAGATAGTTTTGGATATCTCTAAATCCCAAAAAGTGTGTATTTTTAATTCATGAAGGCAAGATTATTAGACATGTGATTTCAAATAATAGTATGAGTATAGATATTTATAGGATAGATTAAATTCTTACGCTCTCCTTGCCTAAACACAAGAAAGCCTTGCAAAGATTTTTAGGCAAGAAAAATTGTATATTAAGATACATTTTAGAGTTTTCTAATTTATCTAGGCCACTCAAAAACATGGTAAAGAAGGGTCAAAGTTTAATGTAGTCTAAAGAAAGATATAGCTAATTCCCTTACACTCCTGAACCCTGATTTCATAAAGGATTTATTCTTATACAACTATACTAATCTTGACACTATTTCAAGAATCCTCATGTAACAAAATTAAGAGACTTTAGAGTAGCTAATAGCCTTATTCATTCAAGGCTTAGAAGAGTATGAAACAAGGTAATCCTTTGCTGAGAAGCATTCACTTTTAGTTATAAGGTCTCTTAATAAGTTTAGGTACTTGTCTAATAATAAGATACATTTGATGGTTACACATCCAAGTGTCAAGGATTTCCTTTTGAAAAAGGATATAAATGACAAGAAAGTTGGTTATATAACCAAGGTTATGGAATATTATGTTGAGATCAAGGTCACAAAGTTGATTAGAATTAAAGGACTTTGTGAACATCTAGCCCAAGAATTGCAAGAGGCCAATGAGCTGGTTATAATGTCAAATGATGGAAAAACTACAAATGATCACACCTCACCTTCCAGATGGTTCTAAGATATGGTAATAGATTTAAAATATGGTGTTTATCCTTCTCATATGACCCCTTAAAAAAAGGATATATTTTAGATTACAGTCAATTCCTTTTCTCCTTGTTGATAATGTGTTGTTCAAAAAGAATATCAATGGCATGTTTTTAAGGTGTATAGAGCCAGGTCAAACACAAAGATTATTTGAGTAGTTCCATGATGGACATGGTTGAGGGCATTATTTATCAAGACCCATAAGAGCATGAGAGGTGGGTATTAGTAGCTAAGTATATTTGGTGATTGTTATGCATGGGTTAGGAAATGCAGATAGTGTGTTATGTTTATCAAAAAGGTGAAGACTATAGCCTTACCTCTCTAACTAATTTCAATGAATAAACCTTTTGTCCAATGGGGATTGGAATTTATTATTCTCATTAACCCCCCTTAAAGCTCAGGAAACAAATGGATCCCAATTACCATAGATTATTTCACTAGATGGACAAAAGTAGTGGCATTAAAAGAAGCCAATGAAACCAATGTTTTGGAATTCTATTAAGGTTTAATTACCATATTTGGAGTCCCTTAAACCATTATTTATGAAAATGCTATGGCTTTTACAGGGTCTAAGATCAGCCAGTGGGTAGTGTTGACCATTTTATGCATGACCAATTTATGTTTTCCATTTGGCTCTTTTATTTTCTCCCTTGCTCATTTTCTATGTTTGGTTACCTACTTAGTTATTTGTCTTTTCCCTTTGGCCTCTCCTAATTTTGGCTCTTCTCCCTTGTTCTTGTTTTTTCACTTTGCCTCATTTTACCTTAGCCTTTCTTGTATTGTTTTGCCCTAAAGTTCCCTTTGAAAAAGGTTCTAAAGGCCCACTTCCCTTCTAAGTGCCCTTTGGAACTTTTTTGAAGGGCATTTCTTACTTTTTCTTCCCCCCCAAGTGTCCCTTTAGACTTTTGCAAAGGGCACTTTTGGTGCAAGTGACCCTTCAGAAAGGTTTCAAAGGGTAATTTTTCACCCAAGTGTCCCTTAAGAATTTTTTGAAGGGCACTTTTTATCTAAGTGACCCTTTAGAAAAGTTTTGAAGGGCACTTTTTCACCCAAGTGTCCCTTTGAAACTTTTCTAAAGGGCATTCTTGCCCATTTTCTCCAAGGCTACCCTTCAAGATTTTTCCCAAAGGGCCCTTTGTCTTTGGAAATGCCCTTCAGAGAAGTTTTGAAGGGCCATTTCCTTTGTAAATGCCGTTCAAATTTTTTTGAAGGGACATTGTGCCTTTACCAAGGTGTCCTTTAGAACTTTTTTGAAGGACACTTTCCTAAATGTCCTTTGGGAAAAGTTCTCGAAGGAACTAGTCATTGCCCAGAAGCCAAAATTCTTGAAGGAATTCCTTCAAACAAATTGTTTAAAGGAATTACTTGGGGAAAATTACCCATAATAATCTCAACCCAAAGGGATTCCCATACATGCTATAGGACATCAAATTTGATGCAACCAACTAGTCATTGGGATTCAAAGGCATGACGTGCCATAGGATGTCAAATTTAGGGTGGTTAACTAGTCATTGGGATTCAAAGCCATGATGTGTCGCAAGGAGTCAATTTTATGCCTAAAGTCTTCAAATAAGAAGTGAAGTCACTAGGAAAACCCAAATGACTCTGCAGTACAAATCAAATTTCCTAACATGCTTGACTTATGACTTTTATAAGTAGAAGCGATCAAAACAACTGAAAGAGTAAGGATAGTGAAAATCAAGGTTCCCAACATGCTTGAATTATGAATTTTATAAGTAGAAGCAATCAAAGAAACTAAAGGAGCAAGAAAGGAGTAAATCCATTTAGAAATCCTAAAAGTGTCTTAAGTAAATCAAAATCAGGTTTCCCAACATGCTTGACTTATAGGTTTTATAAGTAAAGCCATTCAAAAAAACTTGAATAGGTTTATAATTATTGGGTGAATATTTTATCAATCAGCTATCTGATGAGTGGAATAGGTCTAATGAACCATAGAAAGGAATATTGGTCGACTAAATGTGCAGGTTTACCACATCAAAAGGGGAAAAATCTCTCCTCTCATCAAGGGGAGGTTCCTTATAAGTACGAAGGGGATATATACTATAGATATAAGTAGAAAATAACACTCAGGGGTAGGGTATTACCATCCATCTCTCTTTTTTCAGATATGATGCCCACAGATAAAGGAGAAAATCTTGGTATAAATACTGAAGGCACTTCTCTTCTTTCAGAAGTGATATTGTACTAAACAGTAAGAGTTCTTTTAGGTAGTGACAAATAACTGGTAACAAGGTACAATAACCAGTAGAATGAAGTGTAGCACAAAGTCTCCACTGTAGCTGCCCAAAGAGTGAGATACGAAGAACAATGAGGGCACAAAGTCATCCTAAGGTGATTTACACAGAAAAAAATAGCTAAACACACTAAAGGCAACTATAGGCAGCACAAAGTCTTCCCATAGTTGGCTTTAGGACACCTTCTTGATTATCTCCACAAATTCTAATTATTTCATCAAATGGACAAGAACACATTTAGAAGACAGACATAAGAATAATCCCCTAAATGACATAAGACATGACAACACAAAGTTTGAAAGTAACTTGCTTTCTCATTCAAACAAAGAAATATCATTAACAACCTGAGCTCAAAGTCTTAGTGATAGCCTCTCAATTTTGGTAGAGTTTTGCTTCTTTTATCAAAAAGATCTCCTTTTTAAAAAATAGGTATTTACATGATATAGCAGCCAAGAAAGGCTTGGAACTTTGTTCCATGGGGTGGCCCATGTTGCATTTAATGATTTGACTATGTCTTTAATTTTATCTAAGGACCATGCTGGAATAGGGTGGCTACCTTAACTATGGCACGCCATTTCATCTCAAATGTCTTCTCTTAGGTTTAGATCATCTGGTTTGTCCCCTCTAATGTTTACATATCTATCCATTTTGTCTTTACTCCAAGGGAGACAAATATGCCATGTCTTTAATGTTTAAGGGCTCAAAAATCTACCTTGTGGACTGTTCCACCTACTAGAATAACTACTACATAGATATTTTGGCCTTTCCCTCTTTCTGATATAATTTGAGCCCTCAGGCTATCTTTTCCCCTTTCTAGTTCTTTTGGTTCCTCCTCTCGGTGGTTCTTCCTTTTGGCCTGAAGGTGTTTGAATGTCGTTAGGTCCACATTTAAGCCTATAAAGATCAACAGATACTTTATCACCACAAATTTGACATCTTTAGGTCCATCATCATTTGAAAGCCAAAAGCTAGTTGGTTTCCCTAAATTTGATAGATGCAGGGATGTCATCAGACATCTAGATCCCAATGGTTAGTTCATGATGCTCAACTTTGACATTTGTAGGCCCATCATCTTCTTTGGCAATTCCTTCAGCTTTGTTGTTTGATCCTTCCTAAAGGGGACCTGCCCTTTGGTGTTTAGAGAAAGGTCTATATTTTAGTCAGTGAGATCCCCCTACAAGGGTACCTGCCCTTTGGGGTTGTCCTTTGGGTGGTCTTCAGAGTCCTTAGCTTTGGGTGGTCTTCAGGTTCTAATTCCTTTAGACAAAATGTCTGAAGGAATTCCTTCAGACAAAATGTCTGAAGAAATTCCTTCAAACATTTTGTCCAAAGTAAATGTTCCTTCATGTCCTTTCTGCTTGATTTGGCCACTTTCTATCAAGATTCATCCTTTTTACTATGTCTTTGTATTGGGAGTGCTTTGTCTTTGACATCTGTCACAGTCTGCTACTTTGAAACTTTATCAACTTATAGAAAATGGGACCCACAACACTTCTTGCCTGAGTAGCTTCAAAAGGGGAATGGGGATAGGTGGCAGTTTCCACTGATAAAATAGGTGAGGACACTTGGTAGCATCCACTTAAATTATAGAAGCTTTAGATACCTTTTGAGAGTCCTATGAAAGATGACACATGGTAGCTTTCACTGAGCTTTAGAAACACTATAGAAACATTTGGGACTCATTTGGATTCACATAGATGATGACACTTGGCATGCTTTGCTTACTTTAGCAACTCACCCAAGGCCCACCATAGTCCTTAATAATGAAAAAAAAGGAAGAAACTATGGATGTTGACACTTGGCGGCTTCCATTGAGCTTTACAAGGGACACATGGTGACTTCCACTACATTTAGAAAAACATATTAAAACCTTCCACAGTTGCCACTTGGTTCCCTTTGTGGGACTCTAAAGAGAAGCTTATTGAAAGAGGATTTGAAACTTATAAGAAACTTGAAACATGGATGCAGACACTTACCACGCTCTGCTGAGTTATAACGGGACATGTTGCACATTCTGCTGCTTTAGAAACAAATTATAATGTGTCTTGGCAGATGACACTTGGTAGCTTCCACTCAACTTTGAGACTTAGACAAAACTTTAGGCAAAATGAAAAACCTGTGCAAAATGAAAAACTTGTGCCCTGTGTCATAACCCTTACTGCCTTGAAACCAAAATGTGCAAGGATAAAACTTGGGGCACACAACTAAAACTCAAAATAAAATGTAGAGTATTTTAATCTACAAAGGGAAGAGAGAATTTTTTGGCTTGTAGGACCAAAAATAGTTCATGTATTGTCCCAAAAATGAGTGACAGACTTTGGGAACAAAAGCTCGCTCCAATTGAGGAACTTCCTTTAGTTAAAATTTTAGAACAATTGAGGGGAGTAGAGACTAAAATCTCCAGTGCCTTGAAGTGTGCCATTAGGCTATGGAGTCATGCTAACCAACAAGAAATCAAGGTGCCAAAAATGAAAATGAAAAGGAAAATCACAAAATAGAACTAAATACTATACAAATATACACATGTACATATGATCTTATGTGATACTTCAAGAGTTGAATTGCTTTAGATGTTGCCCATTATGAGGTAGAGAAAAGGGCATGCCATCTTGATACTTCAACAGGAAACTATTTTCACCATTGAGCTCATGTATAGTGAACGGGCCTCTCCATAGGGAATCAAACTTCCCATACATTCCCTTTGGTTCCCTTCTCTTGTACCATAACATGACTTGATCTCCAATCTAGAAATCCCAAGTTTTTGCTTTTTAGTCAAAGAGCTTCTTCACCAGAATTTGGTGTGCAGCAATTCAGTCCACCACCATAATTCTCTGCTCATCTAGCTTAGTCAAGCACATGATCCTTTTGTCAATGGATCTTTCATATGTCTGATCTTCGATCGCCTTTGCCAATTTGAGTGCTAGTAATTCTAAGGTGATTTGTATCTCTACATTGAGACCATATAGAAGTTGGAAAGGTGACATACCTATCACCCTCTTAGGTGTAATTTTGTCTACCCATGAAACATCAACTAATGCTTTATGCCATGTCTGTTGGTTGTCATCCACCAACTTCCTGATGATGGTCACCAAGTTCTTGTTGCTTGATTTAGCTTGGCCATTTCCTTATGGGAAATAATCAGAGGAGTGAGAGAGGGTAATCCCATAGTAAAAACAAAATTGAGTGATATCATGAGAAGAGAAATATGTAGCATTGTCTATCAAAATCTTGGTTGGGACCCCAAACCTAGAAATGATGTTCTCCTTGAGGAAATCACATACAACTTCTAAAATAGCATGCTTGGTTGGAATTGCTTCCACCCATTTAGTGAAGTAATCTATGGCTATGAGGACATAATCATATTTAGTGCTTAAATATTGGTTTACAACACTAATGAAATTGATTCCCCATTGTTGGAATGGCTCTTCTATCACCACTGGTTTGAGAGGCAGGGTAGTTAACTTAGGTCTTCTAATGAACTGTTGGCATAGTTCACATCTTCGTACCTATTTGTATGCATACTAAAATAAAGTAGGCTAATAATACCTAGCTCTAAGAATCTTGTGGGTAGTTATAAGAGTATAAAAATGTCCTCCATAGGTCAAATTGTGGAAGGACCTCAAAATTTGGTTCTGCTACTCTTTATCTATGTAACGAAGGAACACTCCATCAAGGCTCCTCTTGTACAGGTCGTTGTCCTAAAGGATAAAATTGGTAGCTTTAAATTTGACAGTCATCCTTTCTTTACGAGATAGGTGGGTAAAACACTCACCATAAGTAAGGAAATGAGCAATACCTGAATACCACTCATTCATGGTGGAGACAAAGAGGACTGTTAGCATGTCTTTTGCTTATTTTTCTTCATGCCTTGCTTCTTCAGGTCTGTTGTCAGCAATCAATTGACAAAGGCCCTTTTCCTACACTAGCTTTGTCAATTTGATAACTAGATGAAACTCCTAGATTTTAGCAATCTGATTAGCCCTTTTGGTTCCAAACTTCTGCTGAGTTAATATGGATTTGACTATGGTGTCAAGAACTAGGGCAGTAGTGTGGAAATTTAGAATGTAAAAATGAAAATGCTTCACTACCTTGATCACTACATAAGCATGCTTCTCCATGTTTGAATACTATAGCTCATGAAATTTGAGAGGATAGCTCATGAAGGAAATGAGAGATTCCACACCTTCTTCATTTTGTTGAACCAGAATGGCTGAAAGTGTGTGTTCAGAAGCATAACTATACATGATGAAATCCTTTGTATAATATAGATAAACCAGAATTAAGGTGTGAGAAATGGCTATCTTGATGTCCCAGAATGCTAATTTGCCTTCTTTAGTCTAGCTGAAAGTGGCCTTTCCTTTCATCATATCTAAAATATGATAAGTCTTCTCAGTGAACTCAGGAATGAACCTTCATAAGAAATTCACTTTTTTGAAGAAAGAGTGAACCGTAGTCTTACTTGTGGGTAGAGTAAGCTCCTGGATGGACTTGACTCTTTTTGAGTCAATCTTTATGCCTTCTCTAGATACCATGTGTCTGATAAGCTTCCCTTCTATCACCCTAAAGATAGACTTCTTGGGGTTCAAAGAAATGCCATTTTGGCAGTAGCATTCCAGCACTTGTTGCAAATGGCGCACATGGTCAGGGCGATGCTTGGAAAAAATGGTTAAGTCATCAAGGTATACCATAATGAACTTACCTATTTCATCTTTGAAAGTAAGGTCCATTACTCTCCAGAAAGTAGTGCCAACATTTTTCAAGACAAATTGCATTCTTTGATATGCAAAGGTGCCCTAAGGTGTGGTGAAGGTAGTCTTGTGCTGGTCTGCTTCACCAACTTCTACTTAATTGTATCCTAAGAAGCCATCTAGCATTGATAACATCTTAGAACTGGTCATTATCTGAAGTACTTGGTCCATGATGTGCAAAGGATAGTTATCCTTTAAGGATGACTGATTTAGATTCCTAAAATCCACACAGAGGCAAATTTCATCATTCTTCTTTCTCACAGGTACTATGTTGGCAATCCATGTGGAATGATGGATTGGGAAGATTATCCTAGCATTTAGCATTTTTTGTATTTTGAATAGAATAGTACCTGATATCTTTGGATTGTACTACCTGAATTTTTGCTTGTAAGGCATTAAATTATCTTTGAGAGGAATTTCATGGTGAATTTATTTAGGCCTGAGTGACTTTAGGTCATCATAGGAGTATGCTAGGACATCTATGTACTGGTTGAGCAGAGAAGTGAACTTGAACTTTTATTTCTGAGTGTAGCACTTCCTAATGTTCAAAATCTTGGGATTTTTCTTGCTACCTAGATTTACTTGATCAAACTCCTGAGAAGAGCTTGAATCCATTTGTTGTTGTTTGATGAACTTGTCATGCTTGTCAAACAACTTCTCAAGGGAAACCAATCCTTTAGGAATTTTATTCCCTTTAAGTTGCAAGAATTCTTCACCTGTGTCTAAATTTGATTCAGGGGTTGGTTCACTATCTTCAAAGTGGAGCTATTCAAATCTATCTTTTTGTTCTAGGAAGGCAATGATGTGGTGGTCACCGTTAAATACTTGCCAATGATTGGTATTGTCAGGCACACTTGGTAAAAAAAATAATTTGATAGTGTACTTGTCTCCCTTAAAATTAGGGTGAGGAACCAAAATAATGTTTGAAATAGCCAAAGTATCAGCTCTATCATTGAATTCCTTAGGAACTATAGAGATGTTGAAAGCATAAAAGTTTTCAATTTAGTCCCAAACAAGATTGTGGTAGTGACACAATCTTTCATTTTTGGTTTGGTATAGGTTTCTCACCTGATAAACCACTAGTTCAATGTCTCCTTTAGCATGAAGGAGCTTCATGCCCTTATCTTTAGTGGCCTACAATTTGAGCAACAAAGATTCATATTCGGTAGTATTGATAGTATTGCCAATCTACCACTTGTATGATGAAGGAAAAATATCTCCTTGGGGAGATATCAACACAATCTCAGCTCTTGAACTAGTAGAGGAACAACTTCCATCAAATTCTAGCATCCATACCTCATTTGAAACTAATTTTTCCTTAGTTTTCTCCTTGCTTGGAAGGGGGAATCCTTCTATATTTGCACCATATTCTCTCATGTCTTCTATTTTTTCATTTGAACCAATTTTTAGACTGTCATTTTCTGAAGTTTCATCAGCTAAAACATGAACATCTTTTGTGGTCAAATAATTACCCATGCCTGAAGACTCAAATAGAATTTGAGCTTTAGGTGCTGATGTTTTAGTGACCACATATTTTGCTTCCTTCTCAAGGAGCAGCCTTTACATGATGCCTTTGATTGGGATCCTTGATTTAGATAGGTCCATGCTTAACTTGCCACCAACATCCTTACAAAAATTTCACCTGAGAAAAATGTCATATGAGGTTGGGATGTTAGCTACCAGGACTGTCATCTTGATTCTCTTGTCTAGGAATGCTATAAATACAAATTGGGTGTCCTTAATTTGTCCCAGTAGTGGCACATATTTGTTCTCCATGGAGAAACATCTCCCAAATGTCTTGGTCAGTGTGAGACTAAGGGATTTAGCTACTTTGGCAAGCATGACATTCTCTGATGCATCTGAGTCTATGATGTAATTGTTTAGCTGATATCCATTTATCAGTAGGGAGACATAAAATGGCTTAGTCCTTCTAGGGGCAGCAGGAGGAGTAATGACAAGGTTATTCTAGGTGGATGTAGGAGTGACCTTTGGAATAGTTTGTCTTACAAGGATGGTTTTATTCCTCACACACTCCACTAACTTATCCAATTTCTCAAAGTTAAATTGAAAAAAATCAAATTTAGACATTTGGATCTTAGTTTTCTTGACATGGTCCTGTATGTCAAATGTCTGAAATGAGTTATGAAGAGGGGAAGGGAGTTCATCCTTCTAATTTTTAGGAGGGAGAAGACTAATATGTGAATTTGAAGTTGAAGGTGAAGGCAAGTTTGGAGTACTTACTTTTTTAGTAATCACTGGGTCCTTTGGCTAGAAAGGTAGAGTGGATCCCCACTTAGCAATTGAAATTATAGGCTGAGATTGATCTCCTATTTTGTCTTTATTAGCTTGCTAGGCTAACTAGTTCTTAGACCATGTGAATACAGTGTATGATCCCTCAGCTACTTTACCTTCACTTTTGGGATCATCTTGATAATTCAGAAAACTAATGTTGGAGTCACCAACTAATTCTTCTTCTCCTTTTGTGAAGAGATTAGCATCATCTTCTTGATTTAATTTAGGCTAGAAGGAGAAATCTGATTTTGCTTCAAGGTATTCCACTACTGAATTGTTTGGAGGCACTTCAATGGCTAGGTTCCCCATGGGGGAGGAAGATGATTTGCTTGTTCTTGATTCCTAGCAGCATTGCCTTGGTATGACTGATTCTAATATGTTCTCCTTGGCATATCTCTGTATACAGGAGCGATGACATCCCCTATGCCATTTGCTTTCTAAGAGTAAGTAACTCATTGTCTAGTTTCTGCACCATTGGATTAGTGGTGGCTATAGGTGAGTATTCAGAAGATGAAGATGATTTACCTTTATTAGAGTCTCCCCTTATCTTTCCTACCGAGACAAGGTCATCTTCTACCTCAGTAGCCAAGTCCTAAGTAGCAGTAAGGTCTATGTATCTAGCCTATCTTAGCTAGAAGCTCACATCAGGTAGCTATGAGTTGATGAAGAAGCATTTGAGGTTGTTAGGTGTTGGTTGAGTAATGGTAGGAATCTGATTCCTTAGCTTGTCAAACTTGGCAATGAAGTCCCTCATATGTTCATGAGGTTCTTTCCTCATTTGTGTGAGTTGGGATAGCAGGGCATGTGCATCTTCTATAGGCTTGAACCTTGCTTCAAATTTGGCTTTGAGTGTGTTCCAATTAGTTACTGACCAAGTCTATAAGTGGTAAAACTAGTCTGTAGTAGCACCTTGCAATGTTTCTCACAAATAGCCTAATTGCCATGTCCTTAAATTCCATGCCTATCACACCACAGGCTATGCTGAAGGCTGCAATGTGTTCATCAGGGTGAACTCTCCCATCACCAAATAATTTGGGAAAATTCTTCCTTGAACTACATGGAATCTCATGTAGAGGTGGAGTTAGTTTAAGTGGGCCAAAAGAGTTACACCAGGGGTTTTGAATCACCATGATTAGATTATGGAAAGTAGGGATAACAAATCTAGGTGGAGTATGTATAGGTAAAGCTCTAGTGATAGTAGAAAAATAAGCTCTACCTTGTATTGGTGACCTAGTATAGATGGGAGGAACACTCTTGGATCATTGAACTTGAGGTTGTGGAGGAAACAAATTGAAATTTCCTTGTTGCACCAACTTAAAGACTAGGTCAACAACACCTTGGGTTCTTTGAATTTTGGTATAATGTGGAGTTTCTAGATTGTAGGATAAAAATGAGAAAAAAATGGTCCTACTTCAAATTGAAGCTTGAGGCTTCAAACTTCTTTTTCTTCCCTAGCGGATCTAGTTTGCAGACTAGATTATATAATGGAAATGGATAAGGCTATAATGATAATGGGTAAGACCCAGATGAGAGTCACCAAATATATATAATGGATAAGGATAGGAATTGCTTCAATCTGAAGCTTGAGGCTTCAGACTAGACGTAACATTCCCTAGTGGAGTTGCCAAAAAATGGAAATGGATAAGGCTATAATGATAATGGGTAAGACCTAAATGAGAGTCACCAGATATATATATATATATATATATATATATATATATATATATATATATATATATATATATATATAATGGATAAGGATAGGAAATACTTCAATCTGAAGCTTGAGGCTTTAGACTGCATGTAACATTCCCTAGCTGAGTCACCAAACAATTGTTGGGTGAATATTTTGTAAATCAACTAACTGATGAGCATAATAGGCCTGATCAACCATAGTAAGGAAGATTGGTTAGCCAAATGTGTAGGTTTATCACATCATAAGGGGACAAATCTCTCCTCTCATCAAGGGGAGGTTCCCTATAAGTACAAAGGGGCTATATACTATAGATATAAGTAGAAAATAACACTTAGGGGTAGGGTATCACCATCCATCTCTCTTTTGTTAGAGATGATACTCAAAGACAAAGGAGAAAATCTTGATATAAACACTGAAGGCACTTCTCTTCTTTCAGAAATGATCTTTCAGTAAATAGCAAGAGTTCTTTCAGGTAGTGACAAGTAACTGGTAATAAGGCTCAATAACCAATAGAATGAAATGTCACACAAAGTCTCCACTTCAGTTTCCCAAAAAGTGAGATACAAAGAACAATGAGGGCACAAAGTCATCCCAAGGCCCTTTACATAGAAAATAGATAATAGATAAACACACTAAAGGCAACTGTAGGTAGTACAAAGTCTTCTCACATTTGGCTTCATGACACCTTCCTGATTATATCCACAAATTCTACTTATTTCATCAAATGGATAAGAACACATTTAGAAGATAAACATAAGAACAATCCCCTAAATGACACAAGCCATGATAGCACAAATTTGGAAAGTAACTTGCTTTGTCATTCAAACAAGGAAATATCATTAACAATTTGAGCTCAAAGTCTCAGTGATAGCCTCTCAATTTTGGTAGAGTTTTGCTTCTTTTATAAAAAATATCTCCTTTTCAAAAAATAGGGATTTACATGATATAGCAGCCAAGAAAGGATTGGCACTTTGTTCCATGGGGTGGCCCATGTTGCATTTAATGCTTTAACTACATCTTTAGTTTTATCCAAGGACCATGTTGGAATAAGGCAACTACCTTAACTATGGCATGTCATTTCATCTCGAATGTCTTCTCCTCAGTCTAGATCATCTGGTCTATCCCCCTTGATGTTTGCATAGCTATCCATTTTATCTTTACTCTAAGGGAGACAAATAGGCCATGTCTTCAATATTTAAGGGCTCAAAAATCTACCTTGCAGACTGTTCCACCTACTAGAATAACTACTGCATAGATATTTTGGCCTTTTCCTCTTTCTACTACAATTTGAGCCCTCAGGCTATCTTTTCCCCTTTTTGGTTCTTTTGGTTCCTCCTCTTGGTAGTTCTTCCTTTCAAATTGAAGGTCTTTAAATGTCTTCAGGTCCGTGTTTAAGCCTATAAATATCAATGGATACTTTATTGCCACAAATTTGACATCTTTGGGTCTGCCATCATTTGAAAGCCAACAGCGAGTTGGTTGCCCTGAATTTGACAGTTGTGGGGATGTCATCAGATGTCTAGATCCCAATGGTTAATTCATGATGCTCAACTTTGACATCTGTGGGCCCATCATCTTCTTCAGCAATTCCTTTGGCTTTGTTGTTTAATCCTTCCCGAAGGGGACTTGCCCTTAAGGGTCTAGATAAAGGTCTATGTTTTAGTCGGTGAGAGCCCCCTGCAAGGGTATCTTCTCTTCACATTCATCCTTTGGGCGGTCTTCAGAGTCCTTTGGCTTCAGGCAGTCTTTGGGTTCTAATTCCTTTAGACAAAATGTCTAAAGGAATTCTTTCAAACATTTTGTCTGAAGGAGATGTTCCTTCATGTCTTTCCTGCTTACTTTGGCTACTTTCCATCAAGCTTCATCCTTTTGACTGTGTCTTTGTATTGGGAGTGCTCCGTCTTTAACATCTGTCATAGTCTACTTCTTTGAAACTTTATCAACTTACAAAAAATGGGACCCATAACACTTCTTGCCTGAGCAGCTTCAAAAGGGGAATGGGGACAGGTGGCACTTTTTGCTAATCTTAACATGTGACATGTGGCATTTTCCACTATGAAATAGGTGAGGACACTTGGTAACATTTGCTTAACTTATAAAAGCTTTAGATACCTTTTGAGAGTCCTACAAAAGATGACACATGACGGCTTCTACTGAGCTTTAAAAACACTATAGAAACATTTGGGACTCATTTGGATTCACACAGATGATGACATGTGGCACACTCTACTTACTTTAGCAACTCACCTAGGACCCACCATAGTCCTTACTCAATAATGAAACAAAAGGAAGAAACTGTAGATGTTGACACTTGGTAGCTTCTATCAAGTTTTACAAGGGACACATGGCAACTTCTGCTACATTTAGAAAAACATATTAAAACCTCTCATAGTTTCCACTTGGTGCCCTCCATAGGACTCTAAGAGAAGCTTATTGAAAGAAGCTTTGAGACTTATAAAAAACTTGAAACATGGATGGAGACACTTGTCACGCTCTGTTGAGTTATAACAAGACACGTGGCACGTTTTGCTGCTTTAAAAATAAATTATAATGTGTCCTGACAGATGACACTTGGTAGCTTTTGCTCAACTTTGAGACTTAGACAAAACTTTAGGCAAAATGAAAAACCCACGCAAAATGAAAAACTTATGCCCTATGTCATAACCCTTACTACCTCAAAACTGAAATGTGTAGGGACAAAACTTGGAGCACACAACTAAAACTCAAAATAAAATGTAGAGTATTTTACTCTACAAAGGGAAGAGATAATTTTTTGGCTTGTAGGACCAAAAATAGTTCATGTATTGTCCCAAAAATGAGTGACAGACTTTGGGAAAAATAATAATGAAAAATATGAAAGCTTTTAGGGAATCTAATGTTTGCATCAGTGATCTGAGCCATTTCTTATGGATGGTCATCTCACCATTGGTTTTGCAGTGATCCTGGTCATTTCAAGAGGGCAAATCAAAGAGAAGGACAAACTCCAACTAAATAAGAGAACAACTACAATCAATTTCACCAGGATGGTGATGATAAATTTTTTTGGAGGATTATATTTTAGCACCCAACAGATCTCTCTTATCTCCCTCTTTTGCTATGAAGATGACCCTTAGGCTCTTGTTTTATCGTCCATAGATAGTATGGTGAAGCTCTACTGGAATGTTTTTGCCATTTCCTTACCTTTGAGTAAAGAAGCATAAGTCTATTTTCTTTCTAAGTTCTGGACATTTTCTTGGGCATGCAAGAGACACAAAGTGACAACAAGTGATGTTTTATCCTTCTATTCTCTATATTTCATAAATT
This sequence comes from Torreya grandis, assembly GCA_037957365.1. Taxonomy (NCBI): domain Eukaryota; kingdom Viridiplantae; phylum Streptophyta; class Pinopsida; order Cupressales; family Taxaceae; genus Torreya; species Torreya grandis. The sequence continues at coordinate 27,047 of JARHVA010003764.1, read as the reverse complement.
TGATCAAAGAGTTGATCTAATAGGTTATGTAGAGTGAATTCTAGTTTTATGATATTTTGCATATGTGTAACCCTTTTTTTTGGAATATACAGGTTGTCTTTCTAGTTACTTACCTTATGTGATCTCATCCATTTTGTCTCTAATTTTAAATACTTATGTTGGAATCTTATAGAGCTTGAGGTATAGAATATATTCTATTGCATTTTACATAAGTATAAGGCATACATGTTGATACTAATTCTTGGTGTATCACCATTTTAGACTAGGATTTTCATTTATGCAAAATTCTAACTCTTTTCATTCATACAAGCTAGTTCAATAGTTTTATTTCACTAAAATTTAATACAAGGAGATATCCCTTTCAACCTAGAGGATCATTTCCACTTATATGCACACCCATAGGCCTAGAAATTTCTAAACATTACCCAAATCTGGGAGAGGACTAAACACTCTCTTCTAGGGTGTAAGATTTGGAGACAATAGTTTTGGCACTCCTAGTGGGACTTGAATTATTGCTAAGTCAAGGTGAATGCTAGTCTTAACAAACCTAACATAGTATAAATACCCCTAACCCAACATTTGGTGACTCCAAAAAGGTGTGAATACCTGGTTCTAGACCAAGTTTTATACATTATCCTACATGGTCCTCACAAGATCCTCAAGATTTATTGACCAAGTCCCTTTAGCTAAATCTCTTCCTAAAGAACAACACCCTAAACCACTCCTAGCCCTATTAAATCCTTGGCAAGGAGGTTTTGGGGAAGAAGGAGAAGATGTTGAAGAAGTTCAAGGAGAGGAAGAGGTTAAAGAAGAAGAAATAGAAGATCAAAGGGGAAGAAGAGAAATGGGGGAAAGAGGAGGGATAGATAGACATCAACCCTTCAATAATTTTAATACCCAAAACCCAATAGAGCTTCCTGCATATGACCCCATCCCTCTAAATTTTACCAAAAATCTTCTTAGTTTCAATGGGAAGGACCCTATTACCCCAACTTAACATATTAGAGACATCTCTAATTTCTACAATTTCCACAATGTTACTAGGGCCAACATAGCCATTAGGTTGTTTGTTATGTATTTAAAGGAAAAGCACTTGAATGGTATATAAAATTAGAGGGGGGATGCATTACAAGTTGGGATGGCTTTGGAGACCTATTGGTGACAAGATTTGAAAATAAAAGTGATTATGCTTCCCTAATACATTAGCTGAATGTAATAAGAAGAGGTCCAAATGAATCCATGGGAGATTTCAATGAGAGATTTCAAAAAACATGGTATAGGCTACCACCAATCATGAGACCTCATCCTAACTTTGTGTTCCCAACATACCTCAAAGGTATTGGTATTGATGTTGTTTTTATGTTGCAATCAATGGGAGGATTCACTATTCTAGATGCATATGAGCTAGTAATTGAGGCTAAGAATAACTTAATTTAGGTGGGAAGACTTCCTCCAAGAGTTTTCATGCCTTTTTTATTCCATAATTTAGTTGAATCTCTAAGCATGTCATAGGTTCCCAATGCCAATGCAAAGCCAAAATCCTTTCCCAAGAAGGTGGATAACATTGAGGACAAGGATGAAGAAATCAGATCATTGAGATCTTGGCTTAAGTAAGCTCATATCAGGGAAGTGCAACTCCTAATTTTCAATACTATCATCAACAAGGATATAGAGTTCCATCCCAATACAACTATTAAGGGAGAGGATAAAATCAACAAGGTTACATGGCAGCCTAATGCATATATTCCAAATTCTACTCCTCTCATAAAAGTTGTTAATCCAATTCATGTAAATCTCGTGCAAGGAGAAGATCATATGGACCAATGGGGGAAGCCTCAAGTTTAGTTTACACATGATGATGGAGTTACCACCTACACTTTCACTACACAAGAGGAAGCTACTCCTTACATGACCATAGAAGAAGCATGTCCTAGCTAAAGGGATAGTCATGGAGAAGACAACAACCCAAGTGTGGGAATGATGAAGTTTTAGGTAAAAGATGATTTGTATTGACTCAAGGAATGTCAAATTCAGACAATACAAGGGCCAATAAGAGAGAATTATGGGAGGCCAAGAGCCATAAATAGTTCCAAGTGATGCCTTTCCAAGGCCATAAAGTGATGATCAAAGTGTTGCACCTTCTACAAGCCATGTTCCTCAATAGAATTATAATGCAAATGTGGCTTCCAAGATTGAAACACAACAAGTTGCACCTCCTTTATTACCATCAAAAGTGTAAGAGAAGGTGAATAATCCATCTCTAAATATTTTGGACTCATTAAATATCACTAAGATAAGCATATCCCTTTGGGAGGTTCTACATATATTTGGTCAAAAGGAGCTTTTACAAGAGTAGTTAAGAAGCATACATGTGGCTCCTTAATATTCAAAGTATCGTAGTGTGGCTCTCACAAATTCTCCAAATCATATTTTGGAGCCTTCTACTAAAGTCAAAAAGCCTCCAACCTTCTACCTCACACTCATTATGGGAGATAAGTTGGTCCACAATTGCATTGTGGATAGTGGAGCAAACACTACTGTTATGCCTAAAGTAGTGGATAATAAGCTAGGTTTGAACTATGAGCCACATATTAAAGGAATGTTGTAGCTATATGGAACTCTAACCAAGATAGTAGGATTGGTCAAAGGTCTGAAAGTGTTTTTACATGGCTACCCAAGCTTCCCTATCATGCAAGATATTGTGGTGGTGGATCTTCTAGCACACTTTGCTATATGATTGTCAAGGGAATTTATAGCCAAGATAGGAGTATACCTTTCTATTGATTGGTCCTTTATAGATTTTAATACAAGGTATGGAACCAAGGTAACCATAAGGACTCATCCCTTATCAAGTTTCCACATTTATCCATACTTGGAGACAATGATAAATCAAAATTATCTAATCAGGAAAGAGGAAGAATCAATCATGGATGGTGAAACATCTTCTCCTCTTGAAGGTATTTTATGAGCTATATCTTGAAAATTAAATCTCTAAAACACATGTATTTAATCCTTACACTTTCATTGAGGAGACTGATTTGGGGGTTTACTGCATGCATGATGAGAACATCCTAATTCCTTTACTCATCAATGAAGATCCTAAGCTTGGTGGCATGTGGGAAATGTTATTTGATGGTTCAAAGAAAAAATTAGGTGTATTAGCTAGTGTCATGTTGTTTTATCCATCAAATAATCATTACTACTCTTCTTATAGGTTTCATTTTAGTTTCACTTGCAATGTGGTAAAATATGAAGGCCTAGTTCATGGTATCCAAAGGGTAAAAAGGAGAGGAATCAAGATTTTAAAATTATATGGAGAAGGTGAGATGGTCATTCATCAAGGAAGAAGTCAATATACATCCAATAACTCCTTTCTCAAGTCCTACAAGCATAAGGTATGGTATCTACTTGAAGATTTTGATGCCTTCAATATCTAACCCATACCAACAGACTTGAACAAGCGTGTTGATAGATTGGATGCAATAGGATCATATTTTGACTTAATTGTTGATGTTGAATAAGAGAAGTATCAATCCCATATCAAGATCATTGTGAAACCTTCGATTATGGATAATGAAGTGTCATGGAAAGTGTTTGAAAGTGATGAACATATTTCACACTTCTTTCAAAATGAGGTAGGATTCTCTTCAAGAAATCAAAATAAGTTACATGATCATTATGAAGAGAAAATTATATAGCTAAAAAAAATAAAATACACAAGGGGATTATTACCTTGGAAAGTGTCTTCAATGAGGATGATCAAAATAAGAATCAAAGAATGAGCATGTCAATAAAATAAGAGAACTATGAGAGAGTTCTGATTTTCAAGGACAAACTTTTGAAGATTGGCAAGGTTTATTCTCAGATGTAAAGGCAAGCTTTTATTGCATTATGCAAAGAGTTTCATGATATATTTTCTTGGGATCACAAATACTTGAAAGGCTTTGATCTAAGTCTATCTCATCACACCATTGATCTGGAGCATGGAGCTAAAACAGTAAGATAAAAGCAAAGGCCTATCAACCCCAAGGTAGAAGAACTCATGAAAAAAGAAATGACCAATTGATTGAGTCTAAAATTACCTTTCCTATTAAGCACACAACTTGGGTAGCCAAACTTGTGTTGGTTTAAAATAAAAATGGAGAAATCAGTCTTTGTGTGGATTTTAGTGATCTAAATAAAGTGTCTCTTAAATATCATTATCCACTCCCTTCCATGGAACAAATTCTATAAGTTGTTTTAGGTTCTCAATTTTTCTCACTTCTTGATGGTTATTCAAGTTATAATCGAATATTGGTAAATGAAGAGGATCAATTCAAGATATCCTTCACCACCAACTAGGGGACCTTTACCTACATAAATATGCCATTTGGTTTATCCAATGCTAGAGCTACATTTCAAAAGGTAATGGACATGGCTTTCAAAGGTTTGATCAATAAGTTTTTGCTTGTTTACCTTGATGGTATGAACATTTTTTCAAAGGATGATACTAATCATACAGGACATATAAGGCAAGTGTTTGAGAAGTGTAGAGAGTATGGCATATCCTTCAATCCAAAAAAGTGCATCTTCCCTGTCCATGAAGGTAAGATTTTGGGTCATATTATTTCAAAAGAAGGCTTATCTATTGACCCTGAAAGAATTGAAGTTATTATAGGCTTGTATTTGACCCAACACAAGAAAGGGATACAAAGTTTCTTTGGAAAAATAAAATTTGTAAGGAGGTTTATCCCAAACTTTGCAATTGTGGTAAAGCCTATCACAACCATGCTAAAAAAGAGCCAAGTTTTTACTTGGATACAGGAAGGTAAAGGCAGCTTTAAGGCAATCAAACAAGAAATTGCAGCATCTCCCACTCTCTTAAATATGATTTTTTATAAATATTTCATTTTTTATACTTTTTCTAACCTTGACACAATCTTAGCTATGCTCATGCAAAACAATGATGAAGATGTTGAACAACCAATTGCTTTCTTCAGCTAATGCTTAAAAGACTATGAAGTGAGATATTATTTTATTGAGAAACAAGATTTAAACATCATTAGAGGATTGAAAAAGTTTAGGCATATGGTTTTCAACAACAATATCGATGTCATGGTCTCCCATCCTAGTACCAAGGAGTTTATCCTAAGCAAGGATCTTAATGAGAAGAGAGCTGAATGGATCATGAAAGTGATGGAATATGACATTGACATTAAGGTAACTATATTGGTAAGAGGAAGAGGATTATGTGAGCACTTAACATCCAAATTTAAAGAGCCATAAGAGAAAGCCTTGGTAATCAAGTTTAAGTCCAACTAGCTGATCAAATGCAAAATTAAATTTGGACACAAGACATCATTGGTTTTCTTCAAAATGATAAGTGTCCCAATGGCTTGAACAAATCTCAAAGGACGTATTTTAGGCTACAAGTTATTCTTTATTTTCTTTTGGATGACATTATTTTTAAGAAAGATGTGAACAATGTAATGCTAAGATACATTAACAATAACCAATTTGATATACTATTATAAAATTTCCATAATGGTGCAAAAGGTGGTCACTTCTCTCCTAGAAAAACAACTAAAAAAATAATGAGAGTTAGTTACTATTGGCCTAGTCTTTTCAAGGACTGTTATCATTGGGCTAAGGTTTGTCTTCAATGTGCTTTCTTTGTTGGGAAATAGAATCTTGTTGCTCTTACATTGAATCCTATCCAAGTTGAGAAGCCTTTCATGAAATGGGGCCTTGAATTCATTGGCATGATCAACCCTAAATCAAGTGCTAGACACAAATGGATATTGACTACTACAAACTACTTCAAAAGATGGGTAGAAGTTGTTGCGTTAAAGGAAGTAAATAAAAATTCCATCTTGGATTTCTATGATAGCATTCTAACAAGGTCTGGAGCTCCTCATGTCATCATCTTAGATAATGCACTTACTTTCATAAGTGATAAAACTTTTGATTGGGTAGTAAAGAGTGGATTTCATTTGAGTACCTCATCCAACTACTACCCTCAAGGTAATGGATTGGTTGAGTCTACCAACAAAAACCTCATGAAGATCATCAAGAGGATGTTGGAAACTAATCAAAGAGCATGCCATAACAATTCGAAGATAGCCTTATAGGTAGACAAAATCACTCCCAAGAAGTCAATTGGTAATTCCCCCTTTTTACTTGTCTATGGTAGAGAAGCTAGGTTATCCATATCAGAAGAGCTCCTTTCCTTGGAACTTGCATAATAGCTGAAATTACTTGAAAATACTCCCATGGAGATCAGATTGATAGAATTAATGTAGCTGTAGGAGGTAAGAGATAATGCACATAAAGATTTGGAACACCATCAAGTTCTCATGAAGAAATCATTTGACAAAAGGGCAAGGGCAAGAGTTTTCAAATAAGGTGACTTGGTTTTGAAATGGGATGAAGATAGAGTAAAACTAGGCAAACATACAAAGTTTTATACTTTGTGGAGTGGTCCTTACATCATTAGAAAGTGAAATCAAAGAAAATACTTTTAGCTATCCAAAATAGATGGAGAAGAGCTACCTATTCTGGTGAATAGAATCCATTTGAATCCTTGCTTTTGACCCTTGCTAGCCATGTCTTGTATATACCTTATTCTGGTGTGTTTCCTTTGTTGTGTTATTTTCCCTAAGTGATTTAGAGCACAAGTATTTCCATTTTGGTGTTTTCTTTCCTTTTGTTGGTTGTGCATGTGTATCTCCATCTTGTGTGTTCAACCATGGCTTGTTATTTTAAATCTTGTTTGCCTTGTGTGACTGCATGCCCAATGGAAGGATTTAGGTGACTAGTCTAATGACATAGTGGGCATGTCTCCCCTAGAAATTGATAAAATGTTGAGCATTTTATGCATGACCAATTTGTGTTTTCCCTTTAGCTCTTTTCATTTTTGTCTTGCTCATTTTTTGTATTTGTTCACCTGCTTAGTTGTTTGTCTTTTCCCTTTGGCCTCTCCTAGTTCACGTTCTTCTCCCTTGTTCTTGGTTTTTCCCTTTGCCTCATTTACCTTATCTATTTTTACTTTGTTTTGCCTCAAAGTGCCCTTTGTAAAATGTTTCAAAGGGCCAATTCCCTTCTAAGTGTGCTTTAGAATTTTTACAAAGGGCCTTTCTTGCTTTGCCTTCTCCCAAAGTGTCCCTTCAAACTTTTTTGAAGGGCACTTTTTGTCTAAGTGACCTTTCAAAAAAGTTCTGAAGTGCAGTTTTTCACCTAATTGTCCCTTCAAATTTTTTTGAAGGGAAATTTTTATCCAAGTGGCCCTTTGAAATAGTTCTGAAGGGTAATTTTTCACCCAAGTGTCCCTTTGAAACTTTTTTTAAGGGTACTTTTACTCATTTTCTCCAAGGTTACCTTTAAAGATTTTTCCCAAAGGGCCCTTTGTCTTTGGAAATGCCTTTCAAAAAAGTTCTAAAGGGCCATTTCTTTTGTAAATTCCCTTCAAATTTTTTTGAAGGAACCTTGTGCCTTTACTTGGGTGTCCTTCAAAACTTTTTTGAAGGACACTATCCCAAGTGTCCTTCAAGAAAAGTTCCCGAAGGAACTAGTCATTGCCCAGAATCCAAAATTTCCCAAGGAATTCCTTTAAACAAATTATTCAGAGGAATTACTTTAGGAAAATTGCTTGAAATAATAATCCTGACCCAAATGGATTCTCATGATGTGATACATGATGTCAAATTTGATGCATCCAACTAGTTATTGGGATTCAAAGGCATGGCATGCTATAGGACATCAAATTCATAGTGGCCAACTAGCCATTGGGATTCAAAGCCATGATGTGTCACAAGACATCAAGTTTATGCCCAAAGTCTTAAAATAAGAAGTGAAGTCACTAGGAAAACCTGAAAAACTCTATAGTGAAAATTGGGTTTTCCAATATGCTTGACTTATGACTTTTATAAGTAGAAGCAATCAAAAAACTTGAAAGAGTAAGGATAGTGCAAATCAAGTTTCCCAACATGCTTGACTTATGAATTTTATAAGTAGAAGTCAAAGAACCTAAAGGAGCAAGAAATGAGTAAATCCATTTAGAAAACTTGAAAGGGTCTTAAGCAAGGTAAAATCAAGTTTCCCAAAATGCTTGACTTATAGGTTTTATAAGTAAAGCCATTCAAAAAACCTGAATGGGTCTATAGTACAAAACATGGAAGCTTTCAGGGAATCTAAGGTTTGAAACAATGATCCAAGCCATTTATTATGGAGGGTCATCTCACCATTGGTTTTATAGTGATCTTGGTCATTTCAAGAGGGTAAATCAAAGAGAAGGAAAAACTCCAACAAAATGAGAGAACAATTGGAATCAATTTCACCAGGATGGTGATGGCAAACCATTTTGGATGATTCTATTTTGGTGCCTAAGAGATCTCTATTCTCTCCCTCTTTTTATATAAATAGGACCCTTGGGATCTTATTTTATCATCCAAAAATAGTATGGTAAAGCCTTGCTAGAATGTTTTGCATTTTCCTTGCCTTTGAGCAAAGAAGCATAAGTTTATTTTCTTTCTAAGTTTTGGACATTTGCTTGGGAATGCAAGAGACATAGAGTGACAACAAGTGATGTTTTATCCTTATGTTCTCTATCCTTCATGATTTTGAGAAAATATTTGATCCAATAGGTCATGTAGAGTGCATTCTAGTTGTATGAGATTTTTGCATGTGTAACCCTTTTTCTGGACTATCCAGGTTAACTTTCTAATTACTTGTGTGATCTCATCTATTTTGTCTCTACATTGAAATACTTATGTTGGAATCATATATAGCTTGAGGTATAGACTATATTATAATTTATTGTGCTTAAGTATAGGGCATACATATGGATACTAATTCTCAGTGTATCACTATTTTAGACTAGGCTTTTCATTTATGCAAACTTCTGACTCTTTTCATTCATACAAGCTGGTTTAGCAATTTTATTACACTAAAAATTAATACAAGGAGCTATCCCTTTCAACCTATAGGTTCATTTATACTTATAGGCACACCCATAAGCCTGGAAATGTATAATGTTGCCCAAATCTAGGAAAGGACTAAACACTCTCTTTTAGGATGCAAAATTTGGAGATAACAAGTAGTTTAACATAGTGTTTTTCTTAGTACCTCATCAAATTATTACCTACAAGTCAATGGCCTTACTGAGTCCACTAACAAGAATTTTTTGAAGATCATTAGGAGGATTATTGAAGATAATCAAAGGTCATGAAATATCAAATTGAATTCAACTCTATGGGCTGATCGGATCACCTATAAAATTTTAATATCCAATTCTCCATACAAGCTAGTATATGGTAAGGAAGCAAGAATGTGAATTTCTCTTGAATTCCCTACTTTGAAACTAATTCATCAACTTGAGATTTTAGAGAATGAGAAAATGAAGATTAGATATGTTGAGATCATGGAGCTAGAAGAGATAATGCATCAGTTCATGCTAGCCTTGGAAAATCATCAAGCAAAGGTAAAGAGAGCCTTTGATAAAGGATCTTCTTCACATAGATTCAAAGAAGGAGATTTGGTCCTCAAATGAGATTATGACAAAGATAAGTTAGGAAAGCATATAAATTCTAACTCTCTTTAGAGTGGTCTATATATAATCTCCAACTAAATATCCCATAATGCTTTCTAGTTTGTAAAGATGGATGGTGTGGAGTTTCCTATCCCAGTCAATGGGATACATCTAAAACATTGCTTTTAAGGAAGCTAAGTTCCTTTTACATAGTTTGTTTGTTTTTTTTCCTTGAAGTGTTGTTTTATAGCACATTAGTTTATTTCTATTTTGCCTCAAATAAGTGCCTTGTTTACACATTTGCTTTGTTAAGTAGTTTCCTTCTTTCATGTTTTATTTCCATATTTTTATAGAATTCTTTTATTTTTTAGTCAAGAGGTGTTTTTTAGTCATAAAACAAACGTATTATCTATTACGATTCAAAGGTCATGTAAATGGTATAGTGTTCGAGCATAGCATACATGCTACCTAGCTAAATCACCAAAGATGTTGGCCATTTTTGACCACATGCCAAGCTTTCTTGAATGCAATGTAGTTTCTTGAAGATCAAGTATGGAGAAAGTTCTTGAACAATTTTCATGCTATTCAAAATAGTTAAAAAACATGGAATAGGTTTCTAGGGGGCTTATAAAATAATTGGAGCCTTTGAAATATCAAGCATCAGTTAATCAGACAAGTCCAAAAGAGCCTAGTCGCGTATTTGTCTAAGTCATAATAGGGAAAAATATTTCCAATTTTATTTTGGCTAAGTATATTTCTCTTAGGCTAATTTTTACACAATAAATTTTCAGTGAAGACATATTCTTTCAAGAAAATTTCTTGAGCAATTTTTCCAAAGTATAAATTCTTTTAGATATTTTTTCTATAGAAAAAGGCCAAGTATATTTGATGAGCTCAGAATATGGATCATTATTGACATGTTATTTCCATCAATTCATCTCTCTAAGGATATTATCTTATGGAAATCATAGATTGTTAGATAGCTATTACATGGAAAGTAGATATTTGTCTTGTTTATATTAAACCAAAGACTAAACCTTTAGTTTGTCATTAATGTCTAATACATAGCATGTTTTAGTGATTTTTATTGTGAAGAACACTCGAGAAGAAGAACAAGCAATGTACAGTGAAAGTTTAATTTTGATCTCCATTTAATAAAACTATGAACTCACACAGATGACTTCTTTCTACAGACTCCACATGCTTGTTTCTATAGACTCCTTAGGCTTGTTTCTATGGACTCCATAGGCTTATTTCTATGGAATTCATAGGCTCATTCTTACCGACTATATAGGGTCAATTCCATGGATTTTTTAAAGACAAAGCTGCAAATGGGGAAGCTGGTGGCCAGATAAGATGAGAAAGAATCATTCCAATTGGATTCAAATGAGGAAAATACGTGCCTACTATTTTGAAGGATTTAATTTTGATAAAGTTGTATATATTTGGATCTTAGGACTATTTTAGGATAGTATATCTATTTTATCAGAATAATTGGATCTCTTGGAAATCCAATCTCTTATTTTTGGATGAGTGGATCAACCAAGGAATCTTATCTCTTTGCATCCTATTTTGAGTTGATTATATTGGTATAAAATGTAAGACTTTTTTTATAAAAGATAATAGATAAAATACATGTACAAACATATCATAGGTTTTAGATCGATTATAATCATTTCAATTTTATGAATTATCACTTTAGTTTCTAGTATTGATTAATCTTTGTTCCTGAGTCTGAGAGGAGTAAGGACCCACTCTCCTTGGAACCAAGAATTATGTATGGTACTTATATTATATTATATTAACTCTTTGTTATAACTAATCAGAATCTTGTTAATATTTGCATTCATTCATAAAACATCAAAACAAATTCATAGTTTAAAAGGTATTTCCTTACTCCAAAGTCATTTCCTTTCTAAGCAAAGTGTGTTTTATTTTACAAAAAATGTGTGAAGAAAATTTCCTTTTCTAGTTAAACATTTCCATTTCCATGCAAGCGTAAATAGGAGTGTGAATTTACTTTCAATAAAAAAGTGGATTTATTTGATTAAATAGTTACATCTTTTCCTTTTCAGCAAAAGAGTGAATCAAGTAGTTTAGGACACATTTATTTCTTTAGTAAAAGTTATAATAGGACCATCAACCACCCCCATAAGTAGACTTTTAGATCTACCATCTTACACCTTACTATAGACAGCGTTGGACACTAGCCCTAGTTGATAAGACATCAATTGAATATTGATTAAATGAAGAGTTGAATGACACTCATCATTTTTGGTGCCATTTATAGGGATACAAGGTGTTAGTAAGGTAATAATTATTGATCTAGAGTGAAAAATAGAAAAATTTGTAAAAATCATAAAATCCCCAAAAAAATTCAATAAATTGATGTACCGTCCTAGAGAGTCTAAAAGATGATTCATCCCAAAATTCCCAAAAAGAACACAAGTTGAAACTCCTTCAACATATTAAGTAGTGAACCAAAAGTTATGAGTGAAAATTATCTACAAGAATCTTCAAAAACTTAGATAGAAACCAAGCCATTGCCACAAGCAAGCCCCATAGGACAAATTCCTCAGAATCAATCTCTTATAGGAAGAGATTATTTAGAAATTGCCAAGGACTTAGAAGAAGCATTTCAAAAATCCATAGCTAAAGAAAAATTTGAGAACTTTGAACAAAACATAACTGATACCACAAAAATTTAGTGGGAAGATCATCCCAACTTTGAAACATCATCAAAAGAAGAAAATATGGATCTCCAACAAAATCAACAATTTACACAACTAGGAAGGACTTTTTCCTTTCTTATTGTTGCAGATCCTCATGATCAAACCCCCACAAAAAATATTTCTCTAGCTAATTTGTCAAATTTCTATGGAAGATCTATAAAAGATCCTGATCAATTCCTATTTGAGTTTAAGGTGTTATGTCAAACCAATGATTACACAATAGATAGCCAGAAATTAAAACTATTTCCCTCTACACTTAAAGATGAAGCTATGAGATGGTTCATGGGTTTACTTGGTGATTCTATTAGAACATGGGATGACATGGAGACAAAATTCTTAAACAAGTATCAAGATTACTACCGAGTGCGAGAAAGAAAAGAGGATTTCTTCAAAATCAAATAGAATGAGGATCAATCTTTAGAGGATTATTTAGATAGATTCATGTTCACTCATAAAAGAAGCAATTATCCACTCATTGAAGAAGTTCAAATTTTGGTTTTTTTTAAAGGGTTGGACGAAGATACTAGAGATGCCTTAAATTTGATGGGAGGTGGAGATATAAATAAGTTGGATTTTGATCAGATTTATGAGCTTTGTACCAACTACTCTCGAACAAAACTCAGAGTTAGGAGAGGAAGGTTTGGGAAATCTAATGAAGTAGGTAAGTTAATGGAATAATTTGCCAATCTAAAGATGGATATTATGGTTACACTAAATAGTAATTTGGATGGCCTTCAAGATAAGCCAAATGCAATAGAACCTTTAGCAATCTACTATCCTAAGTGCAGATAAGATAGAAACATGCCCTTAGAGATTGACCCCTAGATAAAACCAATGTTTCATCATGTGGGATCTGTGATGCAATAGATCATGATACCAAACATTTCACCATTCTACCTATTTTAAAAAATCAAATGAAAACATAATTTCGGTCCACTAAAGAAGTAAATTATATCTAGAGCAAAACTTTGCCCCATAAAACTAGGCTAAAGGATAGTTTAATGCAAGAAACCCAGTTACTCCATGGATGACACCATGGAATGTTTTAGTTCCTTCACATTTTTGGAATCAACCCCAAATTACATCAATCAAAAATCCATGGGTAGGACAAGATTGGATGCCAACACCCCCATGGATGGTGCCACAGCCATAACCATAACAATAATAATGGGTACCATAGCAGTAATGGATGCCACAACAATATCAACAATATAATCTATAGTGGAAACCATAGAAACAATTCACCCAACTAAGAAGACAACTTCAACAACAAACTATAATTCCACCCCTAGTTATTCAATAATAAGGATAAATCAATCAACCCTCAATGCTTGCACAACTAATAACAAATCCCAAAAATAAACAACCAACACCTATTTATGTTAATGAACAAGAAGAGATAATGAATGTTGGAGTTATTGATTGTTTGGACATACATTTAAGATCAAAGAAAACTATATAAAAACCTCAAGTTCTCATTTCTGAGATACTTGATGAAAAATAAAAAATAGAATCATCTCAATTAAACACTAGAGAAGTCAAAATCAAAATGACCCCTAAAGCAAACAAAGAAAACACTACTACACTAGTAGTTCCTTTTCCTGAAAGATTAAAATAAATTGATATCAAACTAGAATCAAACTTGGTCCATGAGTTAAAAAAGATCAATATTGAGGTACCCCTACTACAAGCTATTAGGGATATACCTGAATTGAATAAGATCATCAAAAACCTTTATATCAAGACACCTGGGAGGAAAGGAAAATATTTAGGAACCATTCATGTTGATGGAAGAGTTGTTGATTTATTAGCAAGAAAACTATTAGTTCCAAAATATGTAGATCTAGGAAGTTCAATGATCACAGTCACAATCAGAGGTATAGAAATTCCTAACATCTTGGTAGATTTAGGAATAGCAATTACAGTTATGACAATTGATACTCTCTATACATTATTTCTTATGAGAATGAAACCCACAACTACCATTATTCAAATGGCAAACCAATCTATAGCTAAACCAGAAGGGACTATAGAAAATGTTGAAGTACTAATAGAGTCTTGAGAATATCCAGTAGATTTTATGGTCTTACAACCTAAAACAAAGAATATAGGATATCTCTTAATCCTGTTAGGTTATGGAGCTAAAAGATTCACTAATGCAAATAGAGGAGGAGGTTTCAGGAAGGTTGCTGAGTGTTACAGACGCCGACATCGGTCAGGCCAACCGACATTGGCAAGGAAGAGACAGGAAGCAACCAACATCGATCAGAAGTTGGCTGGCATCAGCACCCCTAGGCAGACAGGGACCGATGTCAGTCACCTGTGTGGTTCGAGCTGTGAGTGTTACGGGTAGTTAGCTAATGAACCAAGTGTTTGCATGTCAAGATCCAAATTTAGACTAGAAGCTGCAGATCTAATTATTGTAATTAGGTGTCTAATTATTGTTTGCATGAGATCTATTTAATATAATCATGGATTGTATTGTAAAGTGTTCTAGTTTGAGTTGAGCAAAGTTTGCTTCTTCTATGTGTGAGGTGAGAAAGGGTGTTCCTCTTAGTTCCATAGCAGTACCAAGGTGGGTGCTGGTTTTGGAGAGTCAGCAAGATTCTTCAGGTGTGTAGGATCTTGGTCATCAGGTGTGCATGGCTACTTTAGGAGATCTACATGGTAAGTAAGATCATTAATCTGTAGGTGTATGTGTGTGCAAGGTCTAAGGTTCACAGGTGTGTAGAACTAGATTGATTTGTAGGTGTGCAAGATCAGAGAGGATAGAAACACAACAGGGAGCAGGATTAGGTAGGATCTACTTGGAGTATAGTGTGTACTCAGAAAGAGAGCAAAGAGGAAGGCAAGGAAGATCCTTCCATAAGTAAGATCAGTTGGGTTATAGGTTGTTGTAGTTTAGAGGAGATCTACTTGAAATATGGTTGTGTATTTGTGGAGTGCGTGGAACACTTGTGGAGTGCGTGGAGCACTTGTGGAGTGCGTGGAGCACTTGTGGTGTGCGTGGAGCACTTGTGGTGTGCGTGGAGCACTGGAGTACTGGCAGTAGTGGATATTCGCTGGTTGGAGGTGAACACCAACTTTGTGTTTGAGTTGTGTGTTGGGACCTAAGAGAGAGAGCTTTGAGGGAAGATTTACTATTTATGTCTTAGAGGTGTGGGAGCCCTAGAGGTGTGTAAGGAAGAAGAATTGTGGCAGCCTTCTTTGTTGTATTTCCTTCTGAAAGAGTTTTAATACAAGTTGTGTATTGTCTCTCATATTTTGTGTTATTTCTGAATTCTAGTTACTTGTTGATTCTGGTTTAATTCTACATATTAAGTTGCTTGTATTTGGTAATCAATTGTGTGCTTCAGTTATTTCCCAACAAATCCTAGGTAGACCATGGTTGGCTAATGTAACAACATTAATTGATTGTAGGTCAGGGGATATGACTATTTCTAATGGGTTAAAATCCAAATGCATCTCTTTGTATCCTCCTGCAAAACCATCAACAAATCACATACAAGAATTTTGGGTGGATGAATCAGACAACACATTAAACAACATTTCCTCCTTAGCTATGATCATAGTTAAAAAACACTTGGAAGAATTGAATGGAGATATATATCCAGAATCTATAGACCCCACCAGTCTGAAAGCTATGGACTCTACTAGGCCAGAATTTACAGACTCTACCAGTCTAGAAACTATGGACTACCTCAGTTTAAGATTCTTAGGTTAGACCAGATATTATGAGACCTCTACTTCTACTTATTCTATTGTTTTCTCACCATATGATCATCTATTGATTTAGGAAAGTGTGTGTAAATTGGCAGAATAATAGTAAACTCATTTCTTAGATGCATTCCATTGTTCTTTAGCAAGATTGATTTCTCATGGGAAAGAGTTTGTTGATGATGTAACCATGTTTCATAAGCTAATTCCTCATCCATGTCCTATAAAATCATTGATTATTAAATTCAAGTAAATAGAATCCAACTAACTAGGCATAAAACCAATCATGTTATTATCTAAAAAGATTTTGAACATCAATAGTTGGTTAACAAATGAAGAGGAAGATCAACTTTTTGAAGTATTGGAAAGACATACCAAGGCTTTTTCTTGAGATTATACTGACATGAAAGGAATTAACCCTAGAATATGCACTCATCACATTTACATGGAATCTATCAAATTGGTTAGGCAACCACAAAGAAAAATAAACCCAACATTAAAGGAGATAGTCAAAATAGAGATCCAAAAATTGCTAGAAGTTAGGTTTATTTACCCCATCTCATATAGCTAGTGGATTTCACCCCTGGTAATTTTGGCCAATAAAAATGGAAAATTAAGGGTATGTGTAGATTATAAAGAACTAAACAAAGCAACACTAAGATATTATTTTCTTGTACCTTTCATTAATCAAGTTCTTGACAACTTGGTAGGAAAAATATATTTTTCTTTCCTAGATGGGTTTAATGGGTATAACCAGATAATGGTGGCAGCTGAAGATCAAGATAAAACCATATTTACCTACCCTTAGGGAAACTTTTCTTATCGATTACTCCCATTTGGACTCTGTAATGCTCTTGCAACCTTCCAAAGAGTAGTTCTAGTAATATTCTCTGAACTTACAAATAATTGTGTTGAAGTATATATGGATGATTTCACCATTCATGGTGGAACTTATGAAGAGGCTCTTGCCAACTTGGGAAGAGTATTGATCACATGTGAATAACATCAATTATCTTTGAGCCATGAAAAATATTTGTTGATGATGGATGAAGGAATAGTGCTGGGACACCATATTTTTGTAAAAGGCATTCAAGTAGATCCAAAAAAGGTTGAAATAATCTCCAACTTACCCATCCCATAAATACAAACTAAAATTAAGAGTTTTTTGGGGCATGTTGGTTGCTACAGATGCTTCATAGATAATTTTAGCCAAATATCTACCCTTATGTTTGCCTTGCTTATAAAAGATAGTACATTTGAATGGAGTGATAGTTACCAGTAGGCCTTTGAGATCATCAAAGCTAAACTCATTACTGCTCCAATATTGAGAGGACCAAATTGGACTCAGCCATTCCATATATACATGGATGCTTCCAATATAGTAATAGGAGCATTCCTTGGATAAAAGTATGAAGAGGATAACATGTATGCTATATATTATATTAGCAAAAACATGACACCTACTGAAAGAAACTACACCATAACTAAGAGGGAATTCTTAATTGTAGTGTATGTAATTAACAAATTCAGACACTACATAACAAGCTATAAGGTATTTGTCTATATATACCATTCAACTATTAGATACCTTACCAAAAAACCAATTGTGGGAGGTAGGATTATTAGATGGCTGTTGCTCTTATAAGAATTTGATGTTACTATTATAGATAAACTAGGGAAGTCTAATGTGGTTGCTGATTTCTTGTCAAGAATGAACACTACAGGTGAAGAACAACTAGTGGAAGATGACTTTCTAGATGAACAACTATTTGTTATTTCATCAAAATCTTTGTGGTTTGCTGATATAGCCAATTACCTTGCCACAAAGAAGTTTCCTCTACAATTTTCACAAAAAGAAAAGAAATGTTTAATCAAAGAAAGTTATTCTTTTAAATGGATTAATAGAATGCTATTCAAACTTGGACCTGACCATGTGTTTCACAGGTGTGTGAAGCTTATAATATCATTAGAGCTTGTCATGATGAACTGGGAGGAGGTCATTACTCAGCTCAAAAAACCATACATAAAATCTTAGGAGTAGGATATGTTAGATACTGTGATGCTTGTCAAAGAATTGGATATCCTACTCTTTCAACAGAGATGCCTCTACATCCTCATCCTCAATTGGTTTTAGAACCATTTGAGAAATAGGGAATTGATTTTATAGGTCCAATGGATCCATCTTTTAGAGGAAAAGAATATCTCCTAGTATGTACATATTATGTGATCAAGTGGGTGAAATTGGAAGTATTAACTCATGCAAGAGAAGAGATGGTATCTAATTTTTTATATTTAAAAATCATGCAAAGATTTGTTACTCTAAGTGAGATAGTCTCATATTAAGGACCGTAGTTCATGTCAAACATGATAAAACACTTCATGCAAGTATATCAAACTCAACATAGAAAAACATCTCCATACTATCCATAGGATAATGGGCAAGTTGAAGTCACCAATAGAGAACTGAAAACTATTTTAACCAAGGTTGTCAATTCTAGTAGAAAGGATTGGGCAGATAAGGTACCAAAAGCTCTTTGGGCCTATAATACTACTTAGAAAACAACAACTGAATTTTCACCTTATGAATTAGTTTATGGTAAGAAACCCTTATTCTCTATTGAATTTGAATTACAAACTTTGAAAATAGCTATATAATTAGGGCTTGAATTAGAAGAAATATAGAAAATAAGACTCTTAATGTTTAATCAACTTGATGAGATGATGATGGAAGCACTACAAAAAACTGAATTGGTACAACATCAAAGAAAAATTTGGCATGACTCACAAATCAAGCAATGAAAGTTTTATAAAGGAGATTGGGCACTGTTGTTTGATTCCAAATTTTAATAGTTTAAAGGAAAACTAAAAACAAGGTGGTTGGGACCTTATCAGATTGAGGAGGTCTTTGAAAATTGTTCTGTTAAGCTAATACCTATTGATGACAACAGAAGAGATTTATTAGTCAATGGACATAGATTGAAGCTTTATCAAAAACCTCTAAATAAAGAAGAATTTGTTCAAAAGGTAAAATATTAAGTAGCATTTCTGGAGGACTTTGCTTCTTCTAGGGAAACTACTTCAAATCAAATAGTTGTTCTGAAGGACTCTACTTCTAGAGAAATTGCTCCTTGATGATCCTACATATATAAAAAATAACAATAAAATAAAAATAAAAAGTACACCATCAATAGTTAGAATCCTTTTAGGGACACTATTGACAATACATGCCTAGAAAACCAGCTTGCTGGCTGGCTATGCATTGCGAAAATGGCTTTGGCTAGAAAACTAGCAATGGCTGGCCAAAGCGAAAAAATAAAATATATTAAAAAAAAACCATCAGTTTGTGAGGCATAAGGAAAAAAAACTAAAATTTGGTAGTAAAAAAGAGTTATAATAAAGTAAAGATGCCACTAGGAAATAAACAAGAGTTATAAACAAGAATGTAAAAGATATAAATAAAGAAACAAGTATATATATATATATATATATATATATATATATAAGAATCTCGTCATGTCACTATGATCTTTCAACACCTATTGACTAATCCATGCAAACTTATTTATGCTGGACAAATGATGAGTAAAAGATAAATCTAATGTCAAAAGTAAGTGAGACATATATTCTATTTATTTATGTTTAGTTAAATAATTATCTTTGATTTAATTAATATTTATTCTACAGATATGACCCAAACTTGAGCCTTCCAAAATGGAATGACATAACACATACCATAACGGATAAGCATGCAAACAAGCCACTAAAGGTGTACAAATAAGTGTGTAGCTTTGGTACAATTAATTACATCATCAATAATTATAATGATGGGACATCATAAAGGGGTTTGAAATGAAATGATAAATCACTATCATTGTCAAAGTGCCACATCATCATTTCATCTCATTTGTAATAAATTGACAAAATAGCTGGCACACTCCATAGAAATGTGCAACGCTGAACTATATAAAGTAATCATATTAAATTATGGACTCATGTAGATGTGGAGTTTCACATAAACCATTTTATTTCTATAGATCCTCTGTGATTGTTGCCTACAAATTTCAATAGAAGCTGGTCTATAGATCCTCAATAATTTTTGCCTATAAATCCTCAGTGATTATTACCTACATATTTCAATAGAAGTTGGTCTAAACCCTAATTTGAGTTGAATAAATATATTTGTCTATAAATCTGAGTATAAATGGAAAAAATATGAGATCAGAGCTGAATAATGTAGCAAAGTTTCACAAAGACAAAGCTTCTATGGTAGTATTTAGAGAAAATGGATGGATACCTTTTATTAAAAAGTTCTAGGGTTTCCATGAAATAATGGTATGATAATTCATCACTAATCTCACCCTTGAGTTTTCAATTTTTAAAATCATTATTATTCCTATTTTAACTCAAATTATAAGTCAAATCATACAAGTTCTAGAAGAGGGAATGAGAGCGACAGGCATAATTCCATTTAATGATTTCATTATTTATTTTAATGGTAATGAGTAGAATGGGACTTCATGTCTAATAGATTATAAGGGAAAATCAAAAGGGATTAGTAGAAATTCACTTCTTGAACCTGAGAAATATGTAGCCAAGTGGGTACTCAAGTATATCATTTGTGAGGGGTAAAACAGTCTTTTAGGAAGAGATGCCATGAAAATATTAATACACCTTAAGTATGGGAGGCAAAACCCTCATTACAAGATTAACCTCCCAT
Source organism: Torreya grandis (assembly GCA_037957365.1). Taxonomy (NCBI): domain Eukaryota; kingdom Viridiplantae; phylum Streptophyta; class Pinopsida; order Cupressales; family Taxaceae; genus Torreya; species Torreya grandis. Next base: position 6,376 of record JARHVA010003764.1, on the reverse strand, counting down.
CCTTCTTATATGGTGCCCTTCAAATTATGACTACAGATCCTAATGTTGCTCTTAGGCACCATGGTCTTATTCACCTAATTATCCAACATCACTTCCTTCAGTAAGGACAAGAGGTCTGGGAGGAATTTTAGAACATTGTAACAAAACAAATTCCAAATCTACTTAAATTTACCATAAGGACATTCATCTCCACCTATTGCATCAGTTGAGAAAACAACTTCAAAGAAGAAATCATAGACTGTAGTCTCAACAAAAATCCCTTCTTATTATTCAAGAAGAATCATAAGGTCTCAAATCCCTGTAGTTTTAAGGTCCCCACAAGAACCTCAGGAATCTATAATGCAACCAATTCACTTGTCAGGAAGAATAAAATTGAAATGAAAGGTTACTACAAAACTTGAGAAGATTGAGGGGTTGATGGTTGAAAAGGAAAGACAACTGAGTGTAGCTTAGAGAGTGACCAAAAGAAGAAGATTAATTTTGATAGATGAAGATGAATAAGAGGCTGTAGACATTTTGGATAGTCTTAAAATGGTATCTCATTCCCCCATACATCAAAGTATCCCTAAAATTTTAGATGTTAAAGAAACTCCTTTCCAAAGGAACTCTCTAATCATAATGGAGGAGCCAATTCTAGAAGAAGAGCCAAACATGGTAGATGAATCAAGTATAGCAGAATTACCACATGTTTCAGTTGAAACTACAATGAATAAAGGAAAAACCATATACACAAATGAGAAAAGAGAGTCATCTAATCTAAATGATCATGTTATGTATTTAACCTTAAATCTTTCTCAAGCTCAAGATCTAGAGCAACAATAAATAACTAAATTTTTTAACTTGATCAGTCAATTACAGAATAAGGATCATCTCAACTCATTAATAGTGCAAAAATTAGACATAACATCTGCCAATCAGGTAGTAAAAGTTTGCAGATTAGAAGAAACAATAAATAAAAATTAAAGTGAACAAATAGACCTCTGGATATATGTAGAAAATATAAATAAGGAGAATAGGAGATTTTAGATTTTGGTAAACTCTTCCAAAGCACCTTCTAATGTTGTACCTTCTCCTCCTAAGGTATTTGTTGACCGAAGTTGTCAAACAAGTTATCTAGGTATTCCTAGCTTGAAAATGCTAAATCAAATTGAAGAAGAATATTCCATACTCAAATAGAAAAACAAAGTTACAACTTATTCAAACAAAATATCAAAAAATGAAAAGAAATAATTAGAAGCTAAGGTCTAAGATTTAGAAGAAAATTTGCAAGATGCATGCAAATTAGGGGAATCTCTTTTGGCATATAGGAATCCTTCTTCTACATATGGTTCATTTTTATTTGAACAATTTTATAGATGATAAATTCTAAGGATCTCTTGTCATCTTCCTTACAAGATTTTATAGCCAACAATAGTTCTAAATTTTTTCTATAGTGTTGAACTTGATCAACATGATTTACTTTGTGATTTTTATTTGCATTATTTAATCATAGGATACCATGAGCACAATAAGTTCTTGATAAACATTCATGTAAGAGAACTTCAACTAAGGGCATTACATTCTACATTCAAAAATCAACTAGCATGGAAAAGAAGATTTGAGGAGTATACAAATCATGCTAAGACTACATGATTGTGTATTAGACCAGCCTTTCCTATCCCCAGATTGATCTAAAAAAATTTTAACTGTGCTTGTTTAAGTGTTGAAGTTAAAACTCATTATTTACAAGCTTTATATGATTGTGTTGTTTCTTTTGACTTATTTTCAAGATAGAGTTTTGATTCAATGGTGACTGCAAGTGTGAAAAGGTGGGACCAACTTTTAGTGCCTCTTAAAAGATGAGAGGTCATGTCTCCAAATAACTTAAGATGGAGTAAGAGGAGAGTTACCTCAATTTTGGAAATATTAATAGAGGTAATAAACTCTAGGGGAGAAAATAAATGGATTTGCATGAGATATAGACCCCCTTTGTTGATCATACCTATTCCAAGATGGTAGAGTTGAGATCCATAATTAGAGGAGCAATTCAATATATGGAAACAAATGATTCAAGAACATCAGAGGTTGATAAGCAATTCAGACAAGCATATAATACATGAATTTAATGACTATGATTTAAGTCAGAGTGTGGAAAGCATATGCTAGAGCTACAAACACCAATGAATGTTTGTAATCAAACTTGTAAAAGGTAAAGCCTGGGGGAGATGATGAGCTTAGAATATGGTCATTATTGACATGTTATTTCCATCAATTCATCTCTCTAAGGATATTATCTTATGCAAATCATAGATTTTTAGATAGCTATTACATGGAAATTAGATATTTGTATTATTTATATTGAACCAAAGACTAAACCTTTGCTTTGTCATTAATGTCTAATACATAGCATGTTTTAGTGATTTTTTTTGTGAAGAATGCCCATGAAGAAGACACAGACAATGTATAGTGAAAGCTCAATTTTGATCTCCATCCAACAGAACTATGAACTCACACAGACAGCTTATTTCTATGAACTCTGTAGGATTGTTTCTATGGACTCCATAGTCTTGTTTCTACAAACTCCATAGGCTCATTCCTATCAACTCTGCAGGGTCAATTATATGGATTCTATAAAGACAAAGCTACAAATAGGGAAGTTGGTGGCCAAATAAAATGAGAAAAAATCATTCTAGTTGGAGTCAAATTAGGAAAATACTCACCTACTATTTTGTAGGATTTACTTTTGATAAAGTTGTATATATTTTGATCTTAGGGCTATTTTAGGATAGTATATCTATTTCATCAAAATAATTAGATCTCTTGGAAATCTAATATCCTATTTTTGGATGAGTGGATCGACCAAGGAATCCTATCTCTTTGCATCCTATTTTGAGTTGATTATATTGGTATAAAATGTAAGACTTTTGTTATAAAAGATAATAGATGAAAGATATGTACAAGCATATCATAGGTTTTAGACAGATTATAATCATTTCAATTTTATGAAGTAACACTTTAGTTTCAAGCATTGATTAATATTTGTTCCTAAGTCTGAGAGGAGAAAGGGCCCACTGTCCTTAGAACTAGGAATTGTGTACAGTACTTATGTTATGTTATATTAACTCTTTGTTATAACTAATCTGAATCTTGTTAATGTTTACATTCATTCATAAAACATCAAAACAAATTCATAGATCAAAAGGCATTTCCTTATTCCAAAGTCATTTCCTTTTTAAGCAAAGCATGTTTTCTTTTACAACAAATGTGTGAAGAAAATTTCCTTTTCTAGTTAGACATTTCCATTTCCACACAAGCGTAAATAGGAGTCTAATTTTAATTTCAAGCAAAAGAGTGGATTTATTCATTAAATAGTTACATCTTTTCCATTTTAGCAAAAGAGTGAATTAAGTAGTTTAGGACACATTTCTTTCTTTAGTCAAAGTTAGAATAGGACCATCAAACACCCCCATAAGTATACTTCTAGATCTACCATCCTACACCTTACTACAAATAGCTTTGGACACCAGCCCTAGTTGATACGACATCAATTAAACATTGATTAAATGAAGAGTTGAATGACACTCATCAATATTTGTGTGAATAAAATTGTCTGGGATAATTTTATTGAGGACCTAATTCTTTCTAACAAATTGTTTAAAACAAAATTCCCTAAGTCATATTTCTTTCAGGGAAGGGTGTCCAAAATAAAATGTCCAAGGAAATAGTTCTAAAAATAAAATGCCTGATGCAAAATCTTTGATAAAATTGTTTACTTTAGTAAAGTCGATCCAACAGAGAGATGATAGGTGCACAATTTTCAAATTCAAGCACATAAAATGACCATTGGTTTTCAAATATGTAGTGATGGTCATGTTCATGTAAAATACATTCAATATAAACATAAAAATTCAAGTGGTAGCAAATAACCATTTCTATTCAAATGGGTCTAAGATCAAGAATATATGTTTAATCATGAGAAATATCTAATGGTACGCATAAGGTGTAGAAGTTAATAATACATTCACATGGCTATCAAATTTAAGCCATGATAAATAGTCATTAGATTTCAAATATCTTGGAGATGTTCATGTAGTTGTCAAATTAAAGCTCAAAAGTCATCTATTAGGGTCCAAAGATTGATGATGTTGTAGACATTATTGACATTAATTTGAACATCAATTGATAGTTGCACGAGTGTCAAATTTAAGTCACAAAAAATGACCATTGGTTTTCAAATATCTGAGTGATGGTTGCACGAATGCCAAATACGTTCACATAAATTTAAAATACAGGCATGCAAATGTCAAAGTAAAGCCTCATAAAATATCCATTAGAAATTAAATATCAAGATCAATGATCAACATTCAATTGTAAAGAATATTAATGGTGAGTGGTGATTGATAGGATAGTGGGTCTAGGAAAATCAACAACACACAAATAATCATGAGAAAGATCTAATGTTGAGTGTGGGTCAAAGAATGCAATAGATCTTGAGAGCAAATTCATACATGATAAGTGTCAACAATGCATTTAACCTAGTAGAAGATCATTGATCTACCTTCATCTAGATAAACAAGATCTAATAGAGTGAAATGGGTTGAAATGTCAATAGGATAAGTCAATTTTCAATGGCCAATCAAACAAAGGTGAGCCCAAACATTTTTAATGGATGTCAATGGGATATTCTTCAGCTTGATTAAGGTATAAAAAAAGGAACCAAGTGTACACATGATCCAAATTGAACCAAAATATGACCAAGTATTACCAACAAAGCTCCATAGAGACAAAATAGGTCTTCTAAGACCTAATATAGATCAAGGATTAGTGACTATTATGAATTCAAGATCTAATAGTTGGCAAAATATATCTCATCAATATGATATCTATAAGAAAACCAAAAAATGACCATTGGTTTTCAATCTATAGAGTGGCTTGATCTATTAATTCTAAGGCATGAAGATTTGGTCCTCATGAATAGATCAATTAAAAATATGGTGTAAAGTCCTGAAAAGGTGACTTGGTGGTTGGATAAAGATCAATGGAGTATTCAATTATTTTATAAAGACCTTCTTTATTGATAAGATCATGAAATAAAATCCTTGAATTAGTGTTAATCCATCGAAAGTGGTTGGTCCTCTTTGAATGCACATCTCTCTCTCTCTCTCTCTCTCTCTCTCTCTCTCTCTCTCTCTTCTCTCTCTCTTCTCTCTCTCTCTCTCTCTCTCTCTCATCTCTCTCTCTCTCTCTCTCTCTCTCTCACTCTCTCTCTCTCTCTTTTTCTTATAAAAGCTTCCAAGCCTTGAAATGGGATCCCTCTTTTTGGGAAGAATGACTAGACTCTGTGAAAATTTGTACTAAAATACCTATTTGAAGTAATAAAAGACTAGATGCCTCCATTTTGAAGCTGAAATAAAGTGTGTCTTATAAATTCATTGATGCGGTCAAGTGAATGTATGTTTCCTTGACTTTATTTGAGTTTTTCTCACCTTCATGAACTACTTTGGTAATCCTCATAGGTCATTATAAGTCCAATATATGGTCTATTGGTTAGTTTTAGAAGTGGATAACTACCCTCCCATAGTATATTAATAGTTGGTTCATGCCTTTTTATGAAATATTGATGTGAGTGATCTTCTATAGTCTTGAATGCATCTTATAAGTGTGTCTTGTATGAGTTTGAGTGATCGAATCATTGGTGCATCACCACTTTTACATGATTCATAAGTTATTATTAAAATATCTCTCCCTTTTCCAAGCAAAGTGCTAGTTTAGGTTTAGTATAGGTGATAAATTAAAAGGAATCCAACCTTCTCTAGAGGTTTGATCCATTTTAGGATACCCAGACCTAGGCTCAGTCCCATGTTGTACTAGATTTGAGTAAGAGGACTTGGATAATCCCTTTCTAAACTAGGGTGCAAATATAGAACACCAATAGTTACTTCATTTTAGTCTTGGTCTATGCATTGAGGAAGTTCTGAAAGTGTGCTTTTGTGTAAGAAAATCTCAAGAAAAGAGGAATGTGCTTAAGGTCTATGTTTTTGGCAGACATGAGTGACTTGATGAGTGGTGTGGAGCTTTTGGTCACTTTGGATGGAAGATAAAAGTACTTGAATGTGTTCTTATGTCTTTAAGATCCTGTTAAATTCTTGTAAATGGTCATATTGATCCCAGTTGTGAAGAACTATCTCAAAGACATGATGAACAGGGGTAAGAGGGTTTTAAGGATTCTTGTGTTTTATAAACCCTTAATGTGAATATTCATGATGAAAATGGATATTATTTGACCTATATAGATTAGTGGAGTGTTACATAAATTTTTTGCAATGTTTCCTATAGTCGTTATCATTTTTTCAATGCTTGTATAAGTGCAAAGTGTTGTCTAGGTAGCAAAGATAGA